>JAPMAE010005900.1:0-12811 GCA_036584705.1 Rhyacophila sp. 25_7
CATATCTTTGAATTAATGCACTTTCATCTGTTAGTATTGGATTGTCGTTATTTAAAATGTTTTTATATAAAAAAAATATCTGATATTGAAATATTAACACACCCTTCTTTGTGTCAAATCATTATATTTTCACATGAAATTCAACGCCGAAACCCTCAATTTATTTTTCCATAGAACCTCGATTCTATGAAATTCCCAAGCGGCCGCTGGTAAGCCCGGAAAAAAAATGAAAGACGCTATCTCGCAGGGCAATAATAATTTCAGTCGTGGTTTTATCTTTCCCATATCTCCCATAGGTATAATTATATTTTTTATTATGTCAGACGAAGCTTTTACTGATACGTAAAGAAGTGCGTTCACATTGAATTCGAAACACTAATACTGATTATGTACGGAAAATCAATATTGAGAATTCATAATATACGTAGCAGTGATAACGAACGACATGTATGTTTTACTTGATGTTAACATTTAGTAAAATATTATCAAGTACAAGTTGGGCATTTTAACCGCGACGTAATGACTCTGAATGTTATAAATCTACTGTACTTATACATTATTTTACCGCCAAATATCGTAAAATACATGTTAAGACTCACACTGTGCTATATTATATTTACTATCTTTTAGACAACAAAATACAACTTTTATTATTAGTTACTTGTATTCGCAATAATAAAACTAATTAAAAATCTTTAAGGTCATGATAGGTATCAGTTTTTTTAAGTGTAGAACTAACCTGCAAGTACTTGTACCAACATAGAGGACAATGACTATGTTCAATATAATCTCCGCTATCGATATCTTCCACCTGAGTGAGTTTGAGTTTAAGCGGATTCTGTTTTTTTAATTAATGTTGAATAATGAAATCTGTGAGGCTCGATATACTTCCTCAAATATAATATATTTTTTGTTGTAATATATAATACAATTTTTGTGTACCTTTATTGCCAACGTTGTATTACTTACTGTTTTTTTTTTTTTTACTTTTTTTACGTACACTATATTTTTTATATCTTTATATTGTGAACGTATTTAATTTAATTTGTGTGGTCGAAATATGTAAAAAAAGAGATCGAAAAAACGGTCGAAATAAATAAATAAATCATTTTTTTTAACCATATCCACTCCGAAACGAAGCATATTAATCTTCATAATGTGAAGATTCTTTTGATAGATTATTTGTTACGAGTAATAATTGTCAATTATTAGCTCAATCAATTTGACCCATTCCCCGGTTTAAAATGCAGATGAAGAAACGTGTGCAAAATTTTTCAGCTACGGGATTAAATCCCTAGATCATCTGTTCGTGAGTCATATAAGCTATCTACTCACCTACAATGGCACTATTTTAACAGGTTTAAATATTCTTTAAAATAATGCATGGCTTTTTCAAAAACTTTAAATGAATTTATGACGAATAAAAGATCATAATGACTTTTTTATAGAATTTTAAAACTAAAACCTACGTTGAGTTTAAGCTTATGGAGTTTGCTTGGGGATGCCAGCATGACATGTGAGGATGTAAAAAGACTGGCTATCATGGGACTCATGGAGGCAACCTGTAGTGTACATATGCTCTAGCTATTATATGGCTCAAGAAAAAGACTAGATTATGCGAACAGATAATAATTCTGGAAAAGGAACAACATCTTTTTTTAACTCGTCTTTGTTGAAATAAAACAGTGCTTTAAGCTTCCTCTTCATCAATGAATGAGTTATGGCAAAATAACTGAATTTATTGTAGATATTATGTTTTATTTTCAAATTTACTTTTCAACGTAGTAGCCTGTGAGCGATACATAACGTGAACTAAAGTTTACGAACTTCTTATGATTTATTATCCATCGAATTTCACGATTTATATTTATTCTGACATAATCTATAACACATCTGTTATCTGATTAGACCTGCTAATATAGACATTGTGTGTGGATTATTCATACCTTCATACCTGTATTATTAATAATAACTCGTGCATATCTATCAATTATTCGTAGTGACAGGTTCGTTAGTAACGTAATTACTGATAACTAAATTAATACTCATCATCCGATAATAATCCGATGCGTGTAATACTGATGAGATATTGTATTACGCGCACATAATACTTTCATCCCAATTCTCTATTAAATATTTTGGCGTTAGTTTAACAGAGTTAATTTTAACACCTATACTAAAATAGAGTATTATGATACGATTTTTATAATCTATTCAATCCAGGTTGCGACTATATTGCTACTTAAGACGGGTATTTTTTTTTACCAAATGATATTTAAATATAAATGTATTACGTTGAAACCAACTGTGCAAATAATAACCTCAATTATAAAACGTAATGGAAAAAATTACATGTGTTTAATGTTGTATTTTAAACGGGGTAAGAGTTTTGATATGTTTTATATAGTTTTGATGAATTATAGTATTATTAAATAAAAATGGCAAAGCAAAAGCGTTAAAAATCATATTCAATTTTCCTCAAATGTAAATTTTACTCAAGTTATGACTATCGCAAGTGATATTTCTTCAAAAGTACTCATAAATTAATTCTGCATAATTAATTACGTAATAGTCGTATGGTCGTTATATAACATTAAAAATGTATCGCTACATTTGTTGGCAGACGTTTTTATTTATCTCTGTAACTTGCATAATGCATTAAAAATGTTATAATATTTATGTTTAATTAATATTTTTAGGAAAACTATCTACACATTTAATGAAACAATTATCAAAATCAGCCTAACACACTTCGTTTACTAATACACATATTATATATATGAAAACCGTGATCATTCCGGGTCCATTTTGTATATAAAATGGACTGTTCAGAGCCTACCCTGTGGAGAATTTATTTGAATAAATTTGAAATAACACAAAACAATTACTAACTATTTTTTTTTCAGATATATATTTACAAAATATTACAAATTGAAGACGCAAGTGGATGAACGAGTTATGTTAATTTTTTTTAAAAAGTCTGTTTTTTTGCTTGAATAAAGGTTCTATCTTCCATTTGTGGCAATATTAGCCGTCTTAAAAACCCTCTAATACTTGCCATTATGGCAATAGATGAAAGGATTATGTTTCACTGTTTTTCATTTGTCTTGTGGATGAAGGTATTATGCAGTATACATAGCTCCTTTATTTACGTCAGTGACAGTAGTTCAATAACATAATTTCGATGTTTGCGGATGATCGTGTTAAAGTGTTTCCATAATATTGTGATTCACCTACTAATAATGTACTCCAGCGGTAAAAACTTACTGAATTTATCTCTAAGGCAAACAGACTATGAAGATAGTGATTTGTTTTAATTTTGTTATTTTTCAAGTGGATGAATGTACACGTGTTTATAAATAAATGACACATTTTAAGTTTTTAACAAATTAGTTCTTCAACAATAAAATTGTATACTCCTTAATTATAAGGACTTTTAAGATACTACTAAGTAAATTGTCATGAATTAAGAACAAGTACAATAAAAAAACTTTAACTCTAATTTACTCAAAACTTGATTTTGTAACATATTTCCTTCATTCACTTGTGTTTTCAATTATAACATTAAAAAATATTTTGTATATGTTACTAAATTGATGTACACTATAGTTAAATATAGAAAACAAGTAATTTTTGTTGTATAAGATAAGTCAAATAATTGAAGAGTTTGAAACCTGAAAATTGATTTACTTTAAATCTCATGGAAGGATATTTTATATATTTACATGAGAATTCAAAACTATGTTCCTTAAAGTTAATACGTAGATAGTCTATGTTTTATCTTTTTAAACTAATTAATTACTTTTTATATTTGTCATACAATTTTCAATAATACGTTATACATTGCTCTGTTTATTTTGGTTACATTATATAAATTTTAAAGTGCTACTAGTAACCAAACGTGTTTACAAAACAGTTTTAAAAAGTAATTTACATAAGCTAATTCATACGAAATTATTTTATTATTGGCAATAATACTGAATACTGACCATTCACATGCTATTTTGAATGTAATTGAAGCGTAAAGTTACAAGTAATTCACGTTAATGAAGTTATTCAGAGTTGAGATTAGTATTTTATTTCGATTTAGTAATTTGTTGACTTGGAAATTTGTTTCACTCGCGTACTTTTTTTAAATAATATAAAAGTATCTTATTAGAAGAGTAATCGTGCGGTGTGATTAATATATAAACTTTAGTGACTGACAGACAGGCCACAGTATTAGCTGGAAAAAATATGAATACCTACGGATAGTAGCATTGAACCTTTTTATTTAATATATCGCTCTTGTTAATGCAATATAAACGTTAAAAGTATTCTATCAATTTATGCCACTAAAATTATTGAACTGAATATTAAGATACACAAATGAAAAAATATACATTAAAAGAGACACATTCTATTGATTTAATTCCTTGGTAATACACAAGTACAATATAAAACCAACAGTCTTCTTTCTATACGTCGTATGAGAAGTAAGGTAGATTTTCGTTTTCATATTTTGTCACTTTCAATACCTGGATACATCAATCAGAAATTTTCCAATTTGTGATATAATCTAAAATAATATGATTTTATTGTACATATATATTATAAGCTTCAGTTTTTTTTTAGTCAGTGGTGTAGCTAAGAATTATAGATACTCCAGTACTATCTCTTATCTCTTTTTTTCAACAAGATCCGTTCAAAAATGAAGCATAACGATTTTTTTCATGTGAAGACCGTTTTTTTACGAGTAGTTGTCAATTATTATCTCTACCAATTTAGTCCACGTCCCGATTTCAAATGCATATGAAAAAAATCTGTCCGTTTTTTGCCAGCTACTAAATTTGGACCCTAGATACACGGATTGTGAGTCGGACGCGCTATCTACTCACCTATGGGGGCGAAAATATATCTTTACTGATAAGTAACGACGTATGCCTGTAATGAAATCATTGTTGGCCAATCGATATATGTTCACCTCTACAAAAAACGAGATATGCCTAATAAATTTTGCTAGGGTCTTTGTGCAAATATTTCATAAAAGCGCCGTACGCAGTAGTGTCAAAAATTTAGAGTCCTGCATCCGATTGGGTCTTCATGATTTTCATGATTGATTTTGTATGTGACTTAATTAGAATAATAGACATGATTAGTCGAGTCTCCTCGTCAGATAATATTTTTTTGTTTATAAATCCATATTTTGAGAATATTTAATGAAAGTATTATTTTTACAATTTCATACTTTTTTCGTATTTTCCAAACAGAAACCTTGTTATCATACGAGTTTTTAATTAACTCCTGCTGCTAGCAAACATTATCAAATCTACTCGGGTGACGCATAGATTCAATCCAATAATTCCTTTAGGTACACTCGTTCACATGGATTATAGTACTATGGTGCATACTTGATTGATTGTTATCACGTGATAAAAGTAAGTCTTAGAGACTCCATAGTTGGACTTCATGTTTCATCATTCTAGTTTACCATATCACCACGGCTTTCATTGCAACGAATTTACCGTAAGCATTAGTTTGTTTTGTGAATATTTATCAAGTCATTATTATGAGAAAAGTTCCGAGTCTATTTTATTGATAACTGTTAAAAAACGAAAAGACTCAAATGCAACGTTTTTGTACTGCAAAATCTTTTCAAGTCCAAAATCTTGTTGAGGAAAGCTAAACTCAGAACTTGAGGTCTTTAGTCCTATTCGGATGTCAAATTAAGATTCTGGATATGCAGGTATATGAAAACAAGAACATCCGAAGAATACTTAAGCTATTTACAGAAAACAGATTATAAATCAGTAATAATTCCGAGGTCCGCGAAAAAATGATCATTGTTGATATCCTGAGGACAAACTGATTCATTTGGCAGGTCACGTTACTAAATCCAAAGAATCTAAAACTCTCAAGAAGATATTTGAAGGAACTAGGGTAGATATTCGGATTTTCGCCCGTCCCAAAAAATAGAAACATAGTTTCAAGACAAATAAAAATTGACTAGAAAAATATAATAAATATAAAAATATAACGAAGAACTTAAGACAAAAGCTGCTCAATCGGTTATGGATCAGAATGGACCATAGGGCTATATAATATTACATATTAGGAAAGGTTGACAATTACTGTATAACTTTCATTGCGTAAAAAAACTTTTAAAAAAGCGAAGACATTTCACGTCTTAAATATCGCTTTATCTTCCGCGCTAAGTAATTGCGTTTGTGTCTTTATGGGTCATTTGTACAAACCCATTATGCGGGACTTCAATATTTGTTAGACGTAAAAAACAACTTTCTTACTGCTAACTAACAAGGCAAATATATGTACAATTGTATAAATTATATTGAATACCTTAATGAGGAAATTTTTCATGAATAAAACAAAACTGTAATTAGAATAACGAAGCGTTTAGTAAACAAAGTATTACTTAAAGAAATGTAAATTATATGTCATTGCGGAAAGTTCTGCGGATATTTTATTTCCATAACTAAATTACGATTCGACAAATGATGATACTGCCAATTACCTTGATAAGTGGAATCAAAAATTCATCTAGTCAGATTTAAAAATATGTTTATTTCATTTAGTTTTTAAATTGACGACGTCTAAGGTTGGTTAATCACGAGTATATGTTACTTACTTTCCGGATAGTTTCAACCGTGTAAAATGAATAAAATAAGCATTTATTAACATCATGTTTATTATTAACACATATATATTTTTGTTTAAAAGTTATAACTGCAATGCAATGTATCTTCGTTTTTACCATAAATACATTTTTTAGAAATACCCACAGTACTTCTATATACTCATAGTAAATACCTTTATACATAATATTCAAATAATCTTATATGCCTTATACTAATAGTAGGTAGTAAATATCAGTAACCATCAAAATACGTATACTGTCGTCATTCAACATATTTTATTAACAAAAATGATCGATTTTAATTTAATCGGAAAATCATTTGTTAAACGATATTTCTTCTGAAAGGAATACATAATTCTTTCACGGCGCGTTATGGGTGAGCGTGTTAATTACTTCCGAAATTATGCGGAAAATGTTATAAAAGCGATCATTTATCAACAAACTGATAATTCGACATGAATTTAATTTTAATCATACAGATTCTGGATGTTTATGAAAACATACTAATGTTTTGGTGTGACATAAGAAAATTTAACACGTGTATGATTTTACACTATTTGAATAATAAATGAATGTATTCTTTTATATTTTTTTTCCTTATTTTTATTTCTTATTCTTAATTGCCTAGTATATATTTATAAAAATATTATTTTATAAGTTTATGTTTTAACCCGACAAATTAGTGTGGACATCGATATATGCAGAGATTGGATGATATGATAATATTAATAACAATTGAAACGATAGAAATTTCCAATATTCTGTTTACTATTTATATTTATATTTTAACAATCGTATTGTATTATAAGGATAATGGCTAAGTAGACATATTGTGTACTTTTAAATCTATGAGTCATAGATTCGATTTCATAGGTAGTCAGAGTTTTTTTCAAATGGTTGCTAACTCTACGAGTACCTGTCACCAGATAATGAACCGAGATTGTTAAGATAATGATTAAAAAATTTTAATCGTAAAACTAATTGTTAAGAAATTCTTTACTCAGTAAAAATTTTCTATGCAGATATATTATGATATACGATATATATAGAGATGTTTTGGGTTTATGGTTTTTTAGTTTTGTTAGGAGATTTGAAAGTTTTTAACTTCAATAAAAGTCAATAATCGGCAGTTATATTTAATGAATCTCGAAAGACTGTTTTTTTTTTAAATCTTTCTGAACGATAAATGCTTTGACGGCATGGAATTTTATGTGAGAAATACCAAATTATAATTGCTCGAAAAACATTCTTTTTAGTTCAAATGAATATCGTTACGCTTGAAGGCCGCCGTATTGTGATAGTAAATATTATTCATGACAACCTTCTGGATATGAGTCTAAGTGTTGTTGAAAAAACAAGTTGAACTAACATGGTTATTGATTATACGGACAGAATATTCCGCTTATAAAATATTTAGATGACCCGATTGAAGGTTCTATATTGCCAATTGATTTTTTCGTTGCCTTATATTTTTTCACATACCTTACTTGAACAACGGTCAATGTCGAACATTAAAAATAAAATACTACACTAAACGTAGAAATAATTTCGTCCTTTTTATTGCTGAAATGTTTACTCAGATGCAAAGATTCTTTTAATAATATCCACTCTTTATACATCTCAATTCGAATTTGAATTTATTTAGATTTATACATTTTACAATTTATGGCATTCTGAAATGATGATAAGAAAACCGTTAAATATAAATAAAAAGTTATACATAAGTATATCATGAAAACCTATTTAAAATAGAAAATCTAAAAAAATAAACATTAAATTCAGTAAGACTTCGTTTACCTCTTCTTCGATTAACGCTGATTCGATGTAACGCGGTCTACTCGAAGTCTGAAAAACTCTTAATTTATGCTGATTCAAATTAAAATGGTATTTCCTTAATTCATATATAATACGACTATTCCTGAACACAAATAAATAAGCAAAAAATGGCAATTCGTTGGAGATTTTAATGTTAACTATGTGTAAAAATTACCTCATTTAACGCCGTTTATCTTAGCGTGTTGTCAGCTAAGAACCTATTCTAAGCACTAAATGAGGTTTTACTGTAGTTAGTTTCCATCATTTATGTTCGTAAAGATAATCATAATTACATAATGCTTGCTTAGAAACCGTTAAAACAAAAAAGACATGCTTCTAGGATAATGATCTTATAATGTACAATAATTTATAACTCAGTAATTTTGGTACGAAAGTTTATAACTTTATAAGGTAAGCAAATATTCAGCAGTATAAGTGTACAGTTTTCAAAACGGTGCATCAAAGGTGGCTGTGAATGTTGGTAATTGCGTTCCACCAAATTTTAGATTTCAAATACACATCCATACATTTTTATTTTTTTTGTTTTTAATAGTAATTTTACGCAATAAGAGATGTTATATTATTAATAATAAATATTGATTTTCATTTTAACGATTGACTGAGTTCTGTTTGATGATACGAATATAAGATATATTGAAAAGCTACTTTTTGTGTAATAAATTTCATTCAAATTTACGAAATGAATTTTACTCAAACAATATTACAATAATAAACGATTTATTATATATATATATACATACATACTTTGACACATAAACGTAAAATACACAACTCAAAATCAATAGTGATTTTACCACTAAGATATTTTTTTTACTCTTTAATAACATGAATAGAATTAGTTTGTTTTTAACTCAATATATTTAAGTACTATATTTTATTGATTAAAACATATCAAATTCAAAGATTTACTGATACTCGTAGTTATTATAATTGAGATGTCAATACTTGTTCTAATACCGAAATCATATATCATATAGCTTTGTGTCAAATGGTGATGATTCTTTGATAATTTTATCCAAGCAAAATCGACAAAGTGGGTTTGCATAATTTAAAAAATAGTAGTATAAAATTTCATTTGTATTTTTATCAAGTATCCTTTTTAGAAATGATTACAGTTTTTTTTAATCATGTATTTGATTATTGTATCATAGGAAGATTGAACAACTCTTAAGAATAGTAAAGTTATTCTAAAGTACCAATAATTTTAAATTGATTTGAATTATTTAAAAAAATGCCCTTACAGTATTCAAATATATTATAATTCACATGAGATGAGTATTTTTACTCACGTATCAGAAATTGATTTTATAAGCCATTTAAATTAAAACACCAGTAGCTTTTAAGCGACTCATTTAAATAGCACTGAAGGTCAATCAATACGGGTGGCGCTATATGGAGCTTTCAGTTATTTAATTAATATTCTTCGAACTGTCGCTCCTGGCATAAGTATATATGTACACTCTCATGATTATTATATACACCAATGGATAATTATATCTATAAATCAAACAAAATGTTTACCGCTTTCAATATGTTTCATTACTGTGAAGTGAACAGATTAATATATTCTTATGAATATTATTTGATACAGTTGATATTCATTCAAAATTATTAATTCAAATACATATAGGACAAGATTTATGCGGTTTAGCTAATAGATACCAACTTTTACTCGTTACTACTACTTTTAAGAATATCTTCACACAATGAAGGTCTGTCTCATTTGGTCCATCTCAGAGCGGACATCGAAAAAAAATCTACAGCTCCAGTATTACCGCATAGAAAATAACTTTCAATAAACTTCAACCTTAAATAATAAGTTTTTTTAAATATATAATAATTCTTATAAAATTATAAACGTATTAGATCACACAAAAAACAATTTTCCGGTAAATTAACATTGTGAATGAAATATATTTACATTTAAGTATGATAACAAAATTAAACAATGACAATTATAACTATGACTATAAAATATTATATATATATATATTTCGTAATACGAGTACCGTCGGCGTGTAAGCTTTTTGGTTTGACATACAAAATGCAAGTAACAATAATTTTTATTATCATAATTAAAAAATACTTCCACGTGCAGATTTATTTAAAAAAATAAAAATTCATGAAAACTTTAATTTTGTCAACCGACAATCATACATTTTGAAGAATATGAATTAATGTGTTTATACAATAAAAAAATTCTCACAAACTCATTTTTTTTCAGATTGTCGTTTAATATTGACAATAATAAATGTAAAAATATACTATCTTATGTGGTTTTTCATTTGTGTTATTGAATATCCAATATATTTGACCTAAATATTATAAATGAACATTTTTTGTAATGTAGAAATTTATAATGAACCTGAGACGTTATAACTTAGAACTTTGTGAAATCTTTATTGGTAAATTTATATTATTAAGTTTAGTTACTTTCGTTAAAATTATTATTCATTTTTTAAATATAGCTACTTACGTTAGCCAAATATTTTAATTAACGTTATATTGTATTCTTTGCCTTGACTGCAAATAGTGTTTATAATTGATGTTTGTTTTTTAACTATAATATAATTAAAAAATTAAATGAGAATATGAATATGAATAAAAAGATTAAATATATAAAGTCCATGCGTATACATACAATGTGATAAACTAAAGAAAAATAAACAAAAAATTGATGGCTTAGATAAAAACAATGGAAACATTGTAATGTAGTAGTTTATAATATACATTATAATCTGACTTAAATATCTAACTACTTGATAAAGTACCCATGCGGTATTTTTGTTGAAGCAAAAAGTAATTATATTCTTGATTAAAATCCCTGCCACAATAATGAAACGCAAGTATTTTGGAAACTAATTAAAAAATAGTTTACGACGCATAAATGCGTTAGATATGAAAATTTATATTATCTGCCTTTGTGTGTGAAATATATCAGAAATTTTTAGAGTGAGATAAATTTATGTGAATTCTTGTAGCTGTATAGAAAAGAAACATCTATCCCTGAATAAATTCACTCCACCAATTTACCACAATATTATTATATTAATAAATATTAAATATTTTTACTTTAGAGTGTTATTTTCCTTACTAACAATATTTTGTCAAAAACGACAAATTAAGTTAATTCAATGGGATCCGTTCTCAATCATCCATAAAATGTACATTTTAGTTTGTTGAAAACCTCTTCCTCAAATAAAAGCTTTTAGTAAACGTCATCGTTAAATAAATTTTCCTTCTGATATATTTTTTATTAAATTATTGAATACCAAATATATAATGAACTATATTATTATTTAAATAACGTAGTGCTTTTCAAATAATTTGAAAAAGTTTTTTGGCGTATGAAAAATTATCTTTTACATTTTAAAACTTTTTTGATTAAATAGAAAATAATCCGAATAGACGAACCATTTTGCAATAAAATAAATAAAAAAATCTTGTTACATGAAAAAATCTACTGCCTGATTTGATACCCAGCTGTCCCATTTCGACTCTAAATACTTTTTAGTGTGCAATGATACCAAATGGAAACTGTGGGTTTAACGAACCAAGCAAGTTCTTTGATGTTATTGCTATGACAAAGTTTTTTTATATAAAATGTTTTATTAATATTATTGTATGCATATTATAAGGTACAATTTTTTTCAACCGTATAGTTAACAAAAATATTATGATCACATACCTTTTTCATTTTATGTCTAAATCAGATTTGTTTCAATATAATGTACATCTAACATTGTTGTCGTTTAATTTAATATGCGATTTAAAGTGTAACAATACCTTGTTCTTATACGAATGACTTTGGAAAAATATTTTATTTGTTTTTTAATATATATAATTAACGATTAGTTAAATTTTTATCGTTTGTCTTAAAAATGAAGTAAAGATTAAAATAACTCTTGGCGAATATTTTATGGTAGTAAATTTGTTGATAATTGAAACTGATTAGAACTATCATTTTATTGAATTTGGTTTTTTAATATATTTAAATATTTAATTTTTCTTGATTGAAAACTTAAAAAAAACGAATATATACTAATAACATTTTAATAAATAGTTTATACGGTTTTTAGCTACCTCACAAGTCTTGTCAGTTTTTGTTGTCAATTTTTTTCTTAATCTTGCACCGAAGGAAAGAGGAAGAATTTCTAATATTTTTATAATACATTACAATTTATTGTAAACCAGTCTTTATGGATAGCAAAAAAAGCCTAGGAATTAATCCTTATGCACCCGTCCGTATAATATACCCTTTATAAGAAAATGCAAATACAAAAAATATTATCATAGCTAATTACAATGTTTTTTTCAAACGTATACTGATTTTATTTTTAG
>JAPMAE010005901.1:0-12810 GCA_036584705.1 Rhyacophila sp. 25_7
TAAATAAATAAAAATAAAATAGTTACGATTAAATCAAATTACAATATTTTGGAGTATTTCCATAAAAACGTATTATAAATAACATTCGTAACAAAGAATAAACTATTAATAATTTCATCACACATCACATTCTAGTATATAGTTAGTTTTGTGCGTTATGTAATTTTTGTAATTTGATAAACAATAATTATACAAGGGCAACTTGTTGGTGGACGTATTGAGTCGTAGAGAGAGGGGTAGCGCGATGAAAAATCGTAACTGAACCGCCACCGTTTATAAATGGTATATTGTCCGACATGCTATGGAAATCAATTGGATTGGATAGTGTTCTTTTCTACACAAACTCTTGCGGACGGCTTTATACCACATACAAACACACACACAATATGCTTTAAGATAAATGATCACTTTTATAGGCGTGTTGCGTACAATATATCTCATGGATACATGGTCCATTGTTTTTTTTTTAATATCGAAGGGAATCGTTATTCGAATAAATAGCAACATTTCATTCACATCTCTACTAGCGCAATGTTTTTTGTTTATAACTACGTACGATAATAATACGTCACAAGATAATTGATGAACAAATGGAAATCAATTTAGACTCACAACTTTACTATAATTTGTGAGAAATAAAACTTATCTAGAAGCTGACTGTAGGAACCATAATTGAAGCATCTAGTTACAAAAAGTGATATAAGCATATTTTGTCAAAACCGAGAATAAAAATACGTTCGCATTTTACGCACAATTTTACACTATCTGTGAAAATTTTATGTTGCAAATCCAATAAATAAGAAACGTTTGTGCATAGGAATATTTAAAATCTGGCTGATTTTAAAATTTATCAGATAATAAACGCCTTTATTTTGTTCTAATTTAAACATATAATATGATAAACAAAGAATCTTAACATAAAACAAAAATTGACCTTGAAACATAAAAACATTGTTTATCGAAAATATTAAAATGTGTATATATAGCTTTTTGTAAATATACGCTTTGTATAATGATATATTATATAACTCGAGCGACCTCGTTCGCTTGATGAGCACGTGATATTTCTCAAAATCAAAGATGTGAATAGGTAGGTACAGGGCTTAATACAGAATATTGTCAGGTTTTACTTCCAGTATGGGGTTTAATTGTGCAATGTTTTAGAAGCAACGCAGTGCGTGACATATTTTTAATAATAGTGTTTTACGCAATACTTAAAAATAGGATTACCATTTAATCTTAGAAAATATGAGGCAAAACATTGTATTTTGACATGTGATAAAAATAAAAATGTATTAAACAAAAAGTATGTAATTACTGTTTTTCGTTGATTTTACTTGATTTAAGAAACCGCTTCATGAGTGATCATCTCTGTTTTTTTTTAAATATTATAATAATACATATGCTAAAAAAGGCTCCACAATTTTTGGATAACTAATGATATCAACCTACTTTGCCTCTACAACCCAGTTACTAACTTTTATGTAGAGAAAGTACAGAATACTGAAACCCCATTGGAACATAAACAATGGTCTTTCAAGACTTTCATCGAACAAAATATTAAGTTTTTTTACAGCGGAACATATATATAAATGAAATCATAGTCATAAAGACTGAGCGTTAAGCGGAATTTTAAAATTAGTTTAAATTTTACTGAACAAACATAGATAAACAATATCATTTGTTTTTAACATATATCGAGAACAAAATATTTCCAAAGCAAACGTAATTTTTAATATAAAACATAAAGGATATTTTTAGTTATGTTATTGAGTTTTAATTTAATTATATTTTAAATGTAAATTATTGTATTTAATACAGATATAGGTATTTTAAGTCAACTAATATAAATTAACAATGCACTTAGCAATTATGTTGTATATCTTAAATATATTAAATTTGTCTTTCATAAAACAAAAAATATATAAATTATATGTTTTATCAGATATATAACACTAATGTATGAGTAGACCGTCAATGATTATATATGTTTCACATAACATAGTCATATAACACAATAAAAACATTCTATAAAGACAATAGTGCCAAGAATAACTTCCCAAGAGTTAACTGGTGTGTTCCAGAATATACAAAAGATTGCTACAACCTTCAATGCATAAATAAATTATCTAAGAGATAGAGTAAATAACAAAAACCTTTTCTTGGATCTATGTGAAGTATCATACACAACCAAAAAGTCTTTTCCAAAAACCTTGTCAGTTAACCAATTAAATCAACTTCGCATAATTTTCTCTCACTAAGATTTTTCTTTTCAACCGATAAATAGAGATGGCTTAAGTTTGTGACTTTTATCCCGGTTTTATTACACAAGCAGTTGCTCTAATTTTGTTTATTTTTCTTTATTCATTTATCGAAATTTAAAATCAGAAACTTCGCGCATTCTAAAAAAAATCTCTAATAGTCTGAAATTTTACTATTTCATATGTTTACTTCTATGTTAACCGATTTAGCCAGTTAAGATGCGATAGTTTTCATAGTTGTTACTTTTTTCGACTATTAACGTTTCTTTATTTTTTTTAATTTAAATTCTTTTGAAATTTTATCTAGTCTAAAAGATATATAACAAAAGGTTTTACTCAGTAAGTAACGCATTGTTTTATATACCCATATATATAAATAAAAAAAACTTATTTTTATCAAATTTAAATTTCGGAAATCATTTCCGTATAATCTTTTCGGCGAAAAAAAGAGAAAAACTGTTTCGCACGATGAGTAGCCCGACTCTTTATGATAAAATATTCACGAATCAAAGCGAGACGCTAGGTAAGTGAGTCGGTCGATCTAATTTATAATATGGCCAGAGAACCTGCTACGTTTATTTGATAGCCCTAAAAGCCTTACGAAATCGATTTCACATTTGAATACGATCCGATTGGTCCAATTATTACAATGAGGCTGAATTGTAAAAGGCTTTTACTGTCTTGTTTATAGGTATTTTGTATTGCTAGTCGGGCTTATATAGCAGTAAAGGAAAATCCTAGTCTCAAAGGATCAACGAATTTTTCTTTCAACGTTAATTCAATACTATAATTTGTTCTTATGCAGTGAAATTTAGCGGAATATATTTTTTGTTGACCTTTAGTTCAGTCTTCAACGTTTATATATCCTATAATACTAATCATATGTTTATATTCATTTGCGTTTATCCTAGAAAAATAGTGATGTATTTTTAATGTTAAGAATTCAGTATTACTTAAGTATATATTATAAAATTTCTTCTTCTTTTCAATGTTTCTTTATACATCAAAACCACACTTCAGCCACAGAATATATAATATATTATGAGAGTGAAACATAGTAACTGTTTTGTAAACAAATATATTTTTATGTTACGTCTTTACAAATAATAATTCTAATGACTTCGAAAATATAATAATTTCCTTAGTTATAAACATATAAATATTTCAAGCATATTCTAAACCGGTAGGCGTTTAAGAAATCTAATGAAGGCGTTTTTGGTCCGAGGCAAATTTAAGAGGCATTGAGGACCAACTGCCACTCCCTTGTGCAACAATCGTAAAAACGTTATGGGTTGCATTATTGATTTCAAGAATGATGATTTTTTTTGAAAAGTGAGTAATTTTTATAAAACCTTCTTGAAAATTATAAAATTTGTAATAAAAACTGTTCACCTTATAATTAAAAAAAAATTGGAAGGGTTTACGAAAAATATGATAGTAATGCAAATTCTTCTAAATCAAACACCATAAAACATCTATTTATATTAAGCCACGCATAGAGTGTGTATTTGATTGAAAGCCATAACAGTGACTCGAATATATCGATGAGTAATTAAAATCGTTTAAAAACTCCTATAAACTCAAAATGACGTATTTTCTTAATATTTCACATATAATAAATATATCATATTATGGTCTAATTCAAGGGTCACCAACCTTTTTGAGAAACGAGCCAGATTGAAATTTTAAAAAATATAGTGTGCCGAACGAAAAATATTCTTATTGAAATCTTATTAGAACATTAATTTAAATTGTATTTGTAAACAAATATAGAGACCTGATTTGGCCCGCGGGCTTCAATTTTGTGATTATTAGTCTAATTTAAAAATATTTTGCAGTAATTTAAAAGTAAGTTAAATGTTATTTTTGAATGTCCGTGATTTTTAATTATCTTTATTACCTGTTATTATTATCATTAATATTATAGGGTATACGGAACTGCATTATCATTATCATTTTTTTTATAATTAGGCAGTAGATCAAGAGAGGTCAACCTATATAGCATTTACCAAACGTGATCAATTGAATGATTATAAGTGGCGCATTGCATACTTGTGCCTACAATATTACTATATTATTATTATTAACTCCAATCATAAATGTAAGAAAGTAAAAAATATGTTTGAGCTATATGATGCATCTGAACTCTTATGTGAAAAAAATGGTGCACGATATGTAAAAGGTTAGCCATCCCTGCAGTAGACTGTCGAAATAGCTTCATTTTATATTTTAAATTATAGATATTTATTTAAACTAGTTTGGCCAAGCTTTGATGAGACTTTATTCTAAAAATAAAGAAACAAAAAAAAACATATTAATTTTACGTAAAAATATAGAATATGATTTCAATTAACTTTACAGTAAAAGTGAGAGTAACTATTCAGTATGAATACTTATTTTATACATATGCTATATTTCCTGTTGTTAATAATACGACCTAATATAATTTTTAAGCAAAAACGAACATCACACTTTCGTTTTGTTGAATAAAACATGACATAAAAATGAAAACACAATAAGTAAATGTGCTTGATAATTTTTCACTTGCGTGTGAAAATGGCCAGGCAGTGCCAAGACTAAATTTTCTATTAACCGAAGGAGAACTTTTTCGTTTCACTTAAAATGAATATTTGATGAACACAATATTTTATGGATAGATAGACGATCGGTGCCTCGAAAACTTTGAATATAATATTATATACACTAATACAGTACAAAAGTATAATAATTTATATATTAAAAAAATAATTTAATTTGTTATTTAAATATAACTTGAATTTTATAAAATCAGTAATTTACGAGTATGTATCATGCAAAGGATTTTATGAAATGTGATATTATTGCAATGTTAATTTAGCAAGGTCAATGATCACAGTAACCAATTGATTCAAGTAATTTGACAACACTGACTCGGATATATTTATCTAGAACAAATTTCAATTAAGTAACGTTACTTTTATACAATAATTAACTCAATATTCGTAACAAAATAGAAACAATAGTCGGTAAACGGACCACCCAATTCACTCGTGAAATTTCGTGTGAACCAGTATTAAAATCTCACGGATATTTGTCTCAGATTATAGCAATAAAAACACATTTAATGGTTTGGCACATTTTCTTTTAGATCAAAAGAAAAGAAACATTTTATATGGTAGTCAAGCGATACGATAATTTTGTTACAAAAAATCATCTCCAAGTGACATTTTTTACGTATATAGCATTTTTGCATAGAGCAAATAGTCATATTATCACACGTTAGTATTATTTTCTACTTAAAACCAATATATGGTACGATACATTGTTTTATTAAATGCAAAAAAACAGTAACTATAGGTTTGCTTTGTTAAGTACAACAATCCATACAAATAGGTGGTCGATTAACTACTCTCCATACTTTTCTTTCGTTCTCTATATCCAACCAATTACAACTTCAGTATATTTGAAACCCTGTTAAGATTATCTTACCGTCTTATATACTGTCATTAATCCGAGTATCTATGCTTCAAATACGTTTTATAAATTTTATCAGTTATCATCATTAGTTTATTTTGCCACGGATACGAAAAATCTATAATTTTTGTAGTTTGCAATAAAAAGACGTTTAGAACTATATTATTTTAATTACGATAAATTGCATATTTAATTATTCACCAATATTAAATAAAGCAAAGGAATCACAATTTACGGAACAATGTTAAAAACTTTGTTTTTTATTATTGTTAGTATTTTGCATGAAATATATTAATTTAATTTAATTTATTAAAAATGAAACTGACTAATAACAGTTTATTGAAAGTTATCATAAATATCTTAATGTATTTAAAAACTTATTTCTCTTTAACCATATCCACTCTGAAACAAAACATATGGATTCCACAATGTAAAGATTGTTTTAACAGTTTTTTTAGCAGTAATAATTATCAATTTTTAGCTCAAGTGTTTTGGGTTCGTGTCCTGGATACAATACAAATGAATAAGCATTTGAAAAAAATTGCAGCCAGAACGGGCCTTGAATCCTTAACCCTCACATGCAGATGTACGCGCTATAAAAGAGAACAATATGAAATTTGTAGTAAATACTCTTAAGTATATGCATTTTTTTCTGTGCATATAGCTTAATACGTAACATAATTGTGAGAATGAATGTTTTTCCTACATTCGATTCAGCTACCTATAACTTCATCAAAATCCCTTTGAAAACAAACAAATTAGTCATCGATAAGACATTAAGCCTCCAATTTAACTCTTTACATAACAATCAACCGAAAGCGAATTTCCTTACACTGTTTTTCCAAGTCCCCTAAAAAACAACAATCCTAAAGTTTCTTAGCAAACAATCACGGGAAGGGTCTTATTGTTTGGCAAAACGTCACTTTGGTACAAACAAAACATTATCTCAATCCTCCAAGTCAGATAATAATAACATGCTTTGTACAGCGCTATACGGAATTCCCACTCTCCCAAATGTTTACTGTACTTCTCTGCTTCAACTAAGATAGAAACACATGCCAGTGAAGAATAAGTGAATATTTTGACAAAAATTACTAATTATTGCAATATTTTTACTTATATCATTGGACAATATTTCAATTTAATAATAATAACAATAGTTTATTGGGCACAGCCTGCAATGATAGGCAATTTGGCATACCACTTTCAAAAAAAAAAAAAAATATTATTATTATCTCAAACGATAATTATCACTTAATATAACAGAATATTTAAGATACAGCACACGTTTATGGAAACTCTCGTATCCCTCGTAGGTGAGTAGATAGCGCATCCGATTTATGAGCCAATGGTCTACGATTTAAATCCCGTGGCTGGTAAAAATTTCACAAGTTTTTTCATGTGTATTTGAAACCAAAACATGGACTAAACTGACAATTATTAGCGGTTAAAAAAACTGTCAAAAACATCTTAATGTTATTATATTATATGTGTCTTATGCTTAGTTTTGGAGCGGATATGGTTAAAAGAAAGTTTATATATTGACACCTATGGTGGCTTAGTGCAGTTCTGAGGGTTCAATACTCTAACTGGTATCATTTTTTTTTAATCATTTTTATTTGTAGGCTGATGCTAAGTCTAGATGTTTCAGCAAAATTTAATAATAAAGTTTTAAAAAAAACTTGTAATAAAAAATACTATGCATAATATTTTTATCAAAAAAAAAGTAGGCGAGGTATATATAATTTATTTTGTTTTGATTGTGTTTACAAAATGTACGGAAGTAAGGAAAACAAAGTAATTGCACTAGCAAAATGTATGTTTCATATTTTAATATTTATAAACTAAAATAATATAAAATATTTGATGCTACACACAAAATAGTTCTTGTTGACAAGAATTCGCGAACATAATCGTATTTTTTCGAATGCTTTTAAAACTATGTGCAGTTGAATGAGACTAAAATGTTATATCTGTAATGTCGATCAATACGTCAATACTGTAAATTTAAAACAAAATGTTGATCCAAGATAAGCATAACAAAGTATTTCATAGACCCTTCAAAGCTCCAGCTTGCTAAAAGCTTTGGCGTCACTGTAGAAAAGCCAAGCAATAAAATAAACACGCTGCACGCGTCGAGATTACTGCAGAGGTAAGCTGAGAATAAATAAAAGCTCTCCCGTGTCAAGCAAATTGCTCTCGTGCACCTGAAAAAGCATTGACCGATAGCCCTAAATCACTTTCTTAGGCAATGAAATGTGAGTGCATCAGATTTTAATATACGTCACACTGAGTCCCTTAAAATATTATGTTGTAATCAAGCAAAAATTATTTGAAAGAAGCCAAATATTTCAAAGTCTACATAATTAAATATGATATTTTTTTCAATAATTTATACTCAATATTATTTGTTATATACCTTTACTCTCCGACTAAAAATGATAGACAATGGCATGAAAAGTATCACTTCAGAAAGTCTCTGTACGAATATTGTGAGTATGAGTATTTAATTTGTTCAAATCCATACGTTTTATTATTTAAAAGCACTTCACAAACTACAAAAAAAATGCTCGGCTAAATTCACACGTTAGAATTGTTGAAAGTTTCCTATTTAAAATTTTGACAATTTTCAAAAGGTTGTTTTTTTTGTGATCGATTAAGACCTGTATATGTCTCTTATGAAGTTCGTTTATCTATTTTTATAATAATCGGCGAATCTAAAAGTTATATTTATTTTAACTTGATTATGTTCTTAACAGAAACGGTGGCTTAAAACAAAATTATAGATAACATGGAATATGATTATCGTAGTATCAAGACGTTGCACTAACCTCTAAGGGACCGCGATAAGTATCGAGTGACAACTCAATTGCAAGATTTTAATTTCAATATTGAGACTGCTGTTAAGCATAATAGAATATTTAATCAACTTATGGGTATTTATGAAAGACAATAATTTGCATTTGTACAATTTTTGTAGTACATTTTATCAAAAGCAAATATATAAGAGTAGAATTTAATATTCTTTAATGTTTCAGTTGGTACAAATATATTGCAAAATTCGATGTCTTAAACTTTTATGATACATTGAGACAAAGTAGATAACAATAAGAAAAACAATTTATATTTATTTATTTATCTTTATAATAAAACATAAATACATATGCCAGCGGAACTATTTCTTGTCACGGCTAATTTCCCTCGCTGTTTTTCTCGAGTATTTCGTTAGTGTTTTCAAGAAAGTTTCTAGAAATCTAGAAACACAAAGGAATTTTCCAAAGAATACGTTTGTAGGATTGCAAGAATTCCTTTGCTAACTTTTGACGTTGGATTTTATTAGGTGATATGACCAAGTTTTACTTGAGGAAAAATAATACACTTTACATAATAGTGTAAGAAAACTGTACTGAGATGTTATAGTGTCCTAAAAATTTCTTAAGGGAAATGCAAACTTTTTGTGACGTAAAGACGCACAGTGATCAACTTACAAATGTATGTTTTACATAAAACTATAAAATAATAATATTACTTTAATTAATATAATTCTTCTGAATGAAGCCGGCCAAAAATAAATTAGCTCTTAAATCATGAGCATAGTGGTTTAATAATGAAATGTGACTTATAAATGATAAAATGGATCACTTAAATAATGATAGTCATATTGCGAGAAACATTTTAAATATTTGTATGAATTAAAATTTACCACATAGAAAAGTATTTAAACATTTTAATGTTTGCGTACTGTAGTATTACTCCTTGTGAGTTTTGATTAGTTGTTAATTAGTTACTCAATTATTTCAGCATGAATTAAATAAGAATGTTAAATGTCGATTTTTTTTATAATTAAGTAACCACTTTCTCATACAGATTTATTGATCTAATTAAAACGTACAATGGAATGGTTAAATGTTGGTTTTATATAGGATCCAAATGGAGACTAATTTATGTATATACAGTTTTTAAATGAGTGGTTTTATTTGACAATCACAATGTATACAACTAAATACTCGTTTTGTATAAAAGAAAGGAGTTTTATAAGAAAGCCAAAAATGTCGGATTATTATCGAAATTCAGATTTATATTTTGAAAAATTATTGACCTACTAAGTTTGTGAGGAAAAAACGCACTAACCCTCAACTTTAATGATTTTCTTTTAATAACTGTTTAAATTATTAGATCAGGAAAATAAAACACCAATTTATTGGTCATCATGCACTTCAAATTTGCGTTAATGTGATTTTGACTAAAAATCATTAAAACACGTTCTTTGTGCCTCCTGTATATTCTTTTCTGCAAGGGTTTACCCCTTTTGCATAAACACTGTCGATATTATATCTCGTATTGATACAATTTATTATTTAAATAACATACATTATTATAAAGAACAGCTTTAAAACCCTATTAGTGTAATTAAATTCATATACAAAAGTGTACAATTAATATTTTTATACGTTCAATAAAATAGAATTTAATGGTGTTTTACATGTAAATACTATTTAAATTAGACATTTTACTGCTAAAAATCACGATCCCCACAAGTATACAAATAGTAAATCTGTTTCGGTTTCACTTTTTTATGAAGACTTTTGCGCACATTAATTTTTAATCATTGTTTATCCATAGTACAGTGGCTATGATGTCCGTGTTTCAATTTTGTTCCGCGGCATTACACTGCTACGGCCCACGTCTTAAGGTTAATTCCTCAGCGAGAACTGCGGGGGGGGGAGGGATTAGAAACACCGGAAAGGGAATATACAACGGGATTAGTATCATAATCTACCATCCGACTCTCCTTTTGTTCTCATTCCATGAACCTTTACTGACCCCACACCCGGAGCTAACAAAAATCTAAATATAAAAGTTTCGAGCTAAAGAAAGATCATTGACTTTTACCTGAAAAAACCTGCAACAAGACCTATTTGTCGGTATTCTTCTTTTCGGCGATATATAATATTAATTTATTAAATATTCGTTTAAAAGTTTCAAAGATAATCTATTATTATTTTTATTACATAAAAAATAATATATATCGAATATTGATAGCTAATAGTTCGTTCAACTTACTCGCATTGCCCCAAAGGCTTGAATTGAAAGAAGTATAACAACAAAATATATGTCTTTAGTTTAATTCTACAATTTACGTCTACAATGAAACGTGGACTGAATGAGGCCTGAAGGACCTCATGCAAACTTCATATAAATATATATTTTTTAAATATTATCTTTACATCAAGTTACTACCTAATTATAGATAGACAAGAAATAATGCGAAAACGAGACATTCATTATTTTCGATTTGTTTCATCAAATAAATTTCTTTTGAGTGCAATATAAAAGAAAAATACTTTAAAATACTGTTGGTTGACCTACCGTAACATTTTCGTGAACGATGCTTTTAATGATTGTCCTTCATACTTCACACTTGTAAATGTTTCTCTTTTCCGTAACCTTACATTTTTTTTGTTTGAAAAACAGTACTTTTTTAAAGGTTACACTGGCCGGACGGATTTGACGAGAGTCGGATTCCGAGTGAGTATAAATCATTTGCATACAAACACACGGTGAAGATGGACATGTTTGCATTTCAAGTATTATTTAATGTATTAACTCCATTGTTTAAAAACGTGACAATGTATTAAAGTTCTTGCCAACTCTTTAATCAAATTGTTCTTACTAAATTCCATTATTCACCATCCTGTGAAACTCAGAAGTGAGATATTGAGTTACGGTACAAAAAGTATATCCTGATGAATTCAGAAGTGGGATACTGGCAGTATTATATATTTATGTTTTACATTTATTAAATAATAAGTGATCTTCCTTCGTTTGAAGTGAAAAATGTAATGTTTTTTGTGAAAGTGAAAAAAAAATTCTCTGAAACACCGTAAATAAACAGTTTTAAAGTAAACTGAGTCCCGTATTAACATATTTACAGCCTACCTTTGCCTACAAATTTTAACCAAACCCTACGCTTTTAAAACCTATATTGATTAAGCTGCCTGAATAATAATTTATATCAGTTACATATACTCTGTGAGCACCTGACTCTATATTTTATTGGCTGTTTACTGCACCATAAACATAAAGTGTCACAAATTTGCACGATGCAATTCAATAAAATAATATACCTCAGTCGCCGCCATATGTCACCCCGTTATTTCTTTCCCACAGCGTCACAGAGAAAGCCGAAAGGTTTACAATACGGATACAAATTAACATATAGATGGGTTTGTTTCGAAATCCCCGCTTACTAGGGGATATTTTCTATACATGTTTCCATTTTCGATTTGACGAAAACTACATTTCACGTCCATTGAACGCACAATACACGACACATAATTTAAGGCTTCTTGAAGAGTCCTTTTTGAATCATGTTTTTTTCTCATTACAACTTTCTAAGTTAAAAATCAAAAAACAACAGTTTAGTTTTGTCCACCGCTTGCTATAATATATTTTAATATTAATTAAAAGTGCGTTAATATTGCGAAATATACGTAAATATTTTGAGATTTCTCTTTAAATTTTGTTCGAGGACCATTGAGCTTTGTTTGGGGTGAACTTTTTTGTGGATCATGATCACATCCCGAATGCAAAGAAAACGAATATAATGAAGAACATTGCCTGTCCTGATATGGATTTCTTCATGACTAGCGGCGGACAACACATCGAAATTGTCCATAATTTTACACATCACGGAAGATGGCCCTTCGCAAAGAAAACTGGCTATTCGAAAGTTATTAACTATAATTGCTTCAAAACTTGCGTAAAGCTATGAATCTTTACAGTGTGAAGATTACTTTATTATACAAAATTAAAAGATAAATATTTGGTCCATATTTTGATATCAAATATAGTTGCACAATATTTGAGACATACTGTCAAATACTACATAGTCCACCCATATATATATTTTTAAATATATATATATAACAGTTGGGCTGAAAAGTTCATAGGCTAGCATAGAAAAAATCTTTTCTTTGTTAGAATTTGATTTTATTATTCAATATAGTTGCCTTCTAAAGCGATAGAACGATTATAGCAGTTGATTTTCCTGGTGCAAAGTCCAAATAATGTTTATCAAGCCAAGCCTTGGCTT
>JAPMAE010005904.1:714-12809 GCA_036584705.1 Rhyacophila sp. 25_7
GTCATTTAGATTCTTGATGAATATGTGACAAAATTTATTGATCACCGAACCTTCATAAGAACGGTTGTATTATTAATGATTAACTACATTATGACAGTATTAATAGGGAAAAGATTTATCATCCTTTGAAAATAAATGACACTACTTAATCTAGCTATTCAACAAACTTGTTCTTTGAAATATTGTATGTAAGTATATCTCAAATCTATAGATATATCATAAAATTATTTTAACTCGTTTTGTATTACCGCATCGTAAGTACGATTATATCATCACCGTGTATTTATAATATATTGAGACTTACATTAGGCATCTTATTCTGAAATTATTATGCAAAGTATTTAGTAACTTATAATCCATGAAAACTTTTGTTATACTACGAGTACATGAGCCATAACTTAGATCCATATAGTAAATTCAGTATTCTATGAAAAGAGGTAATACAAGATGATATGTGGGAGTACACAGAGATAGCACATGGGAGGCATGAGTGTACTTGAAAAGTTATTAGAATCATCGTAAGTCGTTGCACGTTACCTTAAAACATTCTACTGCTTTGTAATTTTGATTTTGTCAAGTTTTCACAGAGTAATTAAATATTTCTTTAAATGATGTAAATTACAATACCGCAATGGCATTAGAAAATAAATTTGGTTTTTATATCATTTCATTCACTTTAAAGTAATAAATTATCAAATAAAATTTGAAATACGTATTGATATATATATTATATTCAACTAAAATTATTGCTGATTTAAATACAAGTAGTCACAAGTATTCGTTTTCGATTGATAATAGTTGCTTTATTTATGGGTAACTGCAGCAATCATTTTTTTTTTAAATCTCGATTACATTTAAAATATTTGTAAAAATCAGTACATATATTGAAATCATACGTCTTCCAAAATATCATTGAATTAATTAATTATTTAATGTACTAAACATACATACATCATTCAACCGATAGAATCAAACCAATATATGAAATACTTGTACAAAAAGGTGAAAATTTCTTTAATTTATAGAAATATTTTTCTTTCAACCATATCCGATCAGAAACGAAGCATATGGATCTCCATAATGTAAAGATTGATTTGACAGTTTTTTTACGAGTAATAGTTGTCAATTATTAATCAATTTGGGTTCATGTTCTGGCAATAATACAAATAAATTTGAAACATTTGAAAAAAAAAATACATATTTACTAGTCATTCGATTATTGAAACCCTTGAATACTATCTGAAATGGACCATTTTATTATTTAAAAAAAAACATTTCGTATTTGACGTAATACAGAAACATTATTTCAATTGTTAAGTTAAATAATGAAAACAAAAATAAAGCATAAACATGTCACAAAAATCATATATACGAGTCAACTGAAAAAATATCAGTAGCGTAATATTTTGTGCCCATATAATATTATATTATAAAAAAAACATTAATATTTCATTATTTCTAATTCACGTAATTAAAACTTAGCTATAGTTCATTTTTCATTTACTTTTATTTTATTAATTATTTCTCATTTGATAGACACGAGTATAGCATTATATGTTTAATTGTATATAAAAAAATAATACTATATTAATAAACGTTTCTAATGATTAATGTATCATTATTCAATTAATTTTACATTGTTATTCATACGAATCAACTTTAGACGTCTGATAAACATTACTAATTGAAAATTGTTTATATTATACATATAATATATTAAATTCTACCCATAAATACCTTGAATATTTTTATTTCATATATCATTTCACTTAAATATACTGTTAATAAGGTTGATAATATTTAATTAAAGTATTTATATGATTAGTGTTGTTATTCTTCTTTAAATAAATAGTTGATGGGAAAAAAAGACCTTTTATAATTTATAAATCAAATTTTGGTTTTTTTTTAGAACGATAGCAAATATAATTGAACACTTTTATATGTATATATTAATTAATGTAGACCGCCCAATTTTTAATTGTAAAACCTAATCCTGGCTATTTGATAAAAATGTTTTTATTAATAAAACTTTATTTTTTTGTTTATATTATAGCATCATTAAATTTAATGTTATATTTTCATTATTATCAGAACGATTCACATGAGCACGCCTTTGATTAAAACGTCGAGAATTATTTTGAACGAATGAAAACCCGCGTACAATAATCGCGATGTTGAAGGATATTTTTTGTATTCCGAAAATAAATGATTGCCGAGTAAACTTTCGACATCAGATTAATTCAAAAAATATTTGCTTAGAATTCGCTTCCAATGTTATAAGTATATGTGGAACAGCTTATTAACTTTTTTATTTTATGCAAACATTATATATTTCATTATACATTATATATAAACATTTATATTTAACTTTTACAACATCTGATTTATATGAGTATATGTATTAGTATTTTAATATAAATACGTTTGAAATTTATTTTACTTGGAGATGTACGTTAAAAATTGATTACGGGAATTTCAAAATATGTGAGACGTTTTTTCATATAAATTTGGAGAATCCCGTAGTGTAATCTCGCAAACTTGTCAATAAAGTTTTTACCAACCGTTTAATTATTTTTTTTAAATCAATTTTTTTTTTAGTTTCTTAAATATGATTATATAATATTTTTACCAATAGTATTTGTCAGATTTTCAAGTAATTGGAAAAATTAATTTTCCATTGTACTTACTAGTTCAAATATTTTTTTATCATTCCCATTATAATTAATGTAGATTTAAATTATGTACATTTTTTTTAATGTTCATTTTTATTTTATAATACCAAATATCTAAATGATATGAAACTAATGGTACATATTTTAATATAACATACTCGTATAATCAAAACCGTTTTCCACTATTTACTAGAGTAATACATAATGATCACCGTCGTGAGTGGCTAGCGCACTGCTAGCAAAAATTGTTTAGGTTTTTTATGTGCATTTGAAACCACCACACCGACCAGATTGGTTGAACTAATAACTGACAATTATTACACGTAAAAAACTATGAAAACAATCTTCATATTATTAAAATCCATAGGCTTTGTTTCGAAGCGGATATGGTTAAAAAACATAAATAATTATATATGTACCGCATACAATAGGAATGAGTTATAATTAGTAAATATATTTTTTGTGTTAATTTCATTTTAAATTCTCATAAATTATGAAATAATTATTATTCCCTGAAGACTGAATTTAAACTCATAACCTATAAATTTGAAGAATTCTTTTCTAACTTTTTCTCTATGGTAAAAATAATTGTTGATTCTTATTAATAAATTTCATAGAAAAATGCTCAGTATCATGTATCAGTTTTTATTTCTCTAATACCAATTCATGCTGTGTTTTAGTTATTTTGTATACATTCACGGTATTATTGTAAGCTTTGAAATGATTTTACAAAGATAAAGAAAATTTAAATACAGGATAGCAACTGTTTTATTATTTTCTTATAAAAACGATTCTTGAAAATAAAATTTCTCTCATATCATTTTTTCCCCGAATATAGTGAGTTTCATCTTCAACCGACAACTTTCTTCGATTTCGTAGAAATGGATATATAATTTAGTGTCAGTAACGGAACTAAAAATATATTAAAGTTTTAGGATTTTTTTAAATAATTATTTTAATGAAAACAAATTAATTATATATTAATAAAATTGAAAATATATTACCTATGAAAATTATTTATTTCACGTTTTTTAATTTCATTTACATTAGAATATAACATTACAGTTTAAATTAAAGGTGAAATATTGCGGTTTTCTTAGAAAATTTTATTTTTATTGTAATATATAATTTTGATTTCAGTATACTCGCATTTTTTCAAGGAATTCAGGCTTGTTAATTAAAACATTCCATTATAAATAACACGTAATGGGATTTTATTTAAAAAAGCTTAATCGTCTATCAGATTTTGTGTTTGTATTTTTATGTTTTTTTTTTTAATTTTATATTTAATCGTGTCGATGAATCAACTTACGCTTGTGAATCCGTGGGTTGCAAATTTAAATCATATAATATATTTGATATAAATATTTAGCACATTTAGAATAAGAACGTGTAGATTTAAAGATTTCTTTAATTTAAATTATTACTCGTAAAAATCTCACGTTGTAAAAAAAGGAAAAAGTAATAATTAGCAAGTATTTATATTTAAAATTATGAAGTATTATCCTGCAATCAGATTAAAGAGACAGTTTTTTTAATTTTTTAAATATTGCCATTGTTAGTAGATAATAAGTACACCACTGTACTTTAGCCTCATTTCTTCCATCGGCTGTGAGCCACTTTCAGGAAAGTTCTCAAATTTTCAAGCACGTGAGGTGAATTCTGCTACATACTAAAACTTGCTCGTAATACGGTTTCTCAGGAAGATGTCTGTTAAGATGCAGCGTCACGTACCTCTTGAATCGATATAACGAAACCTGCCGCTACTTTGAGTCACTGCGAGCCCATTATGATGTAATATGGATGTTTTGAAGTTTTTTCTCGTGTATTATTTCTGTTTTCACTCAGTGTTGAAGCTGGTATAATTATTAAAACAGTTTATATATGCATACGAGTACGTCACGTAATCCTTATAATCATATGTTTAATAATTGAAATTATGAAAAAAAATATTCATCTATATAGTGCAATAATTTTACATTTCACATATATTAATTATTTTTTAGTAAAATCATTATTCAAAGAGTAGATTATTATAATATTAAAATTTCTTCATAAATTATGATAAAAATAACATAATTTTATGGATAAGATATATATAAAATACATATGTACACTTAGTTTCAGTAGATGAGTTTCATTTTTGTTTTGACTTAACAAAAATATACGAATGGGTGGAGATCCTGTATAAAATATCACACATTATACAATAGAAATATGATATAATACATCAAATCTGGCACAAAATTAATTATTATTTCAAATTTGCACTAAATTTATCAAACAAAAAGGCATAAAATAATGAATAACATAAAAATCTATTTTTTGTGATATTTTTATGTTATTCGCGTAAAAATCTTCAACAAATATAAAAAATATTGCCAAATTTACCTAAATCGATCAAAGCAAAAAACACACAAAATAAAACGTTTCAATACGTACGTATTTACTTGACAGACGCGAGCAAGAAAATACTTCATCTTCTAAATAATTTGAAATAACGAATGGAACCTTTCGAGCTCGGAACAAATCCTAGATATTTACAACTGTCAAGTTTTCTCGGTGCTTGCAACTCCGCGTATGATTTTGCCGTTGTGTTCCTTTTCTCGGTAGCGCTAAAATGCCAGGCGTACCAACTACGAGTACCAAATGTATGGGTTATAACAAAGGACCGGGTACATTTTCTCCTCGCATTTCACGAATCCGTTTACGGGCCAATGCTGATTTAAAATATTACAAAACGCCGCCAACAGGGCGAACAGTAAATTCCAACAATCGAAACGGCGCATAGCCTGAATCCCCAGATTTTTGAATTGTTGCTTAACTAATATGAAATCGACTGGCAATCAGTGTTTAGTCTTTGATTTAACTTTATTTAGTTTTCTAATTCATTCATTTATTCTTTTGCGGTTTATTTTTCATTATTTTTTATAATATTTGTTATAACAAATATGGCTTTTTCTAATCACGAATTCAAAAAAACGATTAAAACTCCTGATATAACTTCATTTATATCCCTCAGTAATGCAATCCGTCTATCAATTTGAGGTTTGCGGATTGAAATCCTTTATCAATAAAAATTACAAAAGTTTATTCGTTTTTATTCGAGACGAGGACATGAAGCAAATTGGTTGAACTAATAACTGACAATTAGTTACTCGTAAGAAATGTTTAGGTAAATTTTACATAATGAAGATGCATATGCTCTTTATTGGTGCTGATATTTTAAAAAATAAACCTTAAAAATCTATCATTCTTAGTTAAATATAACATAAAAAATGAAGTTATAAAGTTTTATATTTACTAATACAGCTTTAAAAATAAATAAAATTATTAGTTAAGGGTCATTCACAAACCACGTAACGTTTTTTCTTACATTTTTTACTCTCCAATTCACTGTGTAGACATTCAGCTTGACCCCTCCTTCCTCTTCTCAAAAGGAACGTATTCTTGTAGATATCATAAAATTGTATGTAAAAATATGATTTATGTTTTTATACCAGACATTTTTAATCGAACAGCTTTTTTGTTTATGAGACGTTTTAAAAAACAAGAGTGGAAGATGCTGGATGTAATTATTTCTACGTTAGTTATTAATTTTATTTATTTCGTGTATAAGTCAAGATTAAAATTCTGTTATTGAGTAGTCATATATGCACTTAACTGGAACACAAATCCTCGATTCATAATTTTTTGTCACGAGATATTTATTCCGGGATTTGTAGCTTTTGCTGAGATTACTCGTGAATGGCTGGGCGTATACGAAACTCCTTGACTTACTGACGAACATACTGATGCTTTCAATGCAAGTTTATAGAATACGAAAATGTTGCAAATGACAGTTTGTTAAATATTTAAGCTTATTATATGAAAAACAATGGCAGCCTATTCATCTTGAGTTTTGTCGACGAAAACAAACAATACAAAAATATTTTCAAACTCCCTCTAAAAAAATATTTTTATAATGTGTTTATATATATAATGGTTTAATTTAACTTTATAATATAGATATTTCTACTGTAAATATCTATATTATAAAATGTTTTCTATTTGTCAACTTGAGGCTTTTTTGTACGATCCTGTAGCTAACTAAATAATTTTACTTTTCTATATGAAAACAAAACAAGAATCCTAAATGTTGGAGCTTATTTCAAATCCCATTTTGAGTTTGTGGCATATTTTGTAAAACGGTTTTTTTACGGATTCTCAAATATGCTTGACAAGTTTTTGCTTTTCAATACACGGGTGCACAAGGCACTTAAAACACTTACAAGTAGCTCTTACATAATCAGATATTCTATGATTTCTATAAATATATAGTTTATACTTCAGTGCATGTTGGTACCGTCTCGTATAGCTACACTACGTGTATGGTTACAAATTAAGTTAGGCGATAGTAAAAAATGTGTTCATGCAATTTCAGTCAGACAATTGTAGTTGAAATTATTCATTTGTGTCTAGTATATGAAATAAAAGAACTGTTCTCGGTCGTAAACAAACTGTTGAAACAATTTTAACTATATAAACGTTTTCGACCGATATAATGGAAATATTATTAATTATATCACATCTGTATATGTGATAAATAAAAAAAAACATTATTTGACAACATTTCATGATATGGATCAAAATGTTTTATTTTTATAATGTAAAATGTACATGAACGCATAAAGCTGTAAAAATGTTAGTATTCTTTTAATAATTTAATGAATGCTCCAAAAACATGTGTAGTACTCGAATTACGCAGTAATTTGAATACTGAGCTTAAATATTTAAACTTGAAATATTTTTGTTGACATTTAAATTAAACACATTAACAGCCTGTTAATTCATGTTTCTTTGCGTTCCTGGAACAATATAAAGCGTTTGATTTAATTAAAATTCTTTTCACGTTTTGTTCACACTTCTCGATGAAGAAAATGTCTGATATAATATTCTTTGCTTTCAGGTCTCTATCTCTGGCAGGATTAGCGCTTTGCATTTCAATTATGTTTATGACATCATGGTTCTACGCTTTGCTGGCAATGGGTATGGCGGGACTGATCTACAAATACATCGAATACAGGGGGTGAGTAACCTTTTCATCATTTAAGATATTTTATTCAAACGAATCTTCACAGCCATTGATGCTTGAATGTCTATAGAAACGATAAGTATCACGCTAATATGTATTGGACATTTTGAAAGCTTCTATTCATCTAAGTAGATTAAGAAGATAACGTGTGAAGATATAATTTTTGTAAGTACATAATATTTATATTCATTTTATTGTATATTGATATAACATATTATGTCCTAGTGAATCGTTTGTCCACGGATATATATCTTTAAAAGGAACTTCAATACTCAATGCTTCATCACTTAGGCAGTCTACACATAGAGCTACTCAAAAGAAACCGATCACTGACGCAAATCACCAACCAGTTCACCATGACTCATAAAATTTGTAATTGAATGGGATACTGTAAACTACTCGTCACTAACCAATCAGTTACATTCAATTACAAAGATTTTAATTCGTAGCGGGTTTAGTTGACGATTTTCGTCAGTGATCAGTTTCTTTTGAGTAGCTCTGTGTGCATACGGCCTAACACTTTAAGTATTTGAGTTAAATGGTTTAACAATAAATTATCAATGAAAAATATTTCTAAATGTTAATATTATCAGTTCATTATCTTTGTTATTGCAGTATGCAACGGTCTTTACTAGTTTAGGCTCTAGGCATTTTTTATTTGTTGGCTATTATCTTAAAGTAAACAATTTTAAATAACAGAACGCGAATTAATTTATTTCTTAATTAAGACACCATAAATATATAGAGTATAGATTACAATCAATGTATTGTACGTTCGCCTGTTGTCGAGTCACTTCGCATTTATTTAGTAGTGTCTTCATTTTTTTGACATTGTACCTAAAATGGCTAATGGATAAAACAGCGCTGCTTTCATTAGATTTTAACACCTGGCACAGACTGGGTACTAGTACTGAGTATGTTTACAATAATGTCATACACAGGGCCGGATTAAGCCCCCAGGTGCCCTAAACACTAACTAATATTGGTACCATCTTATGCTTGTAATTCAAAGTGTTAAAATAATAATAAATCATGAAATAAAATTATATTTATCGAAAATTGGAAATTGAACAAAGCTTACAGTAAGAAGAAAAATAATATTAATAATCTTAAACTGTTTCTGTATTAATAATTTTCTCCTTATTCTTTTCCCCGCAGTTTTTGATCATGAGATAATCAATCTTACATAACATATTTGGTTCTATACATAAAAAAACAAGGCGTCCAGCTTATCTTGTTCCATAGTTGTTCTGAGGGGATTTTTAATATGGTATTTCAATCGTGAAAATGAACGTTTAGTTGAACATTTTGCGGCCATAAATGCTAAAAATATGCGAATGGCAATGTATACATTCGGAAAGACATACTCAATATCGTCTTTTATAATTATTTTATAGAGTTCAGCATGACTGAATCTTGTTTTTATATTTTCTGTTGCACTGAACTTAAGGCGCACCATTTTCGACTATATATTCTAATGCTTCTAAAATTTCAAAGAAAGATTTCAAAATTGAAGCTATTTCTATAGCATGTACCTACTATTTTGTATCAGAGAGGGATTCTAATGCACTTTCATTTTTAATACGATCTTTTAAAATTTTCCACTGGCTGGTTGAGACTGAAAACAAGTATATAGTAACTATACTGTAGATAAAGACAAGAGAGAACGCTTGAAAAACGAAACTTATTCATTTTTCATTAAATTTTGAAAATAACTTTTAATAACTTAAACGATAAATTCGGCTATGAAACCTTTTTGTAGTGCCCCTCTTTTCTTTGATGCCTTAAGCACGTATGTATTTACTTTGCTTAAAGGTTAATTCAGCACTCGTCATATCTATTTTCAGTTAAAGCTTGTCTCGTTTAGGTCTAATTGTACGATTTATTTAAAACAATACTTATTCTATATCTTAAAACTGATTAAAAATATGTTTTACATTCAAAACTATTAAAAATACAAATTTGTTAAAATTGTAAATAAATAGTATAGCTCTTTTGTTTAATTTAAAATCTATTTCATTAATCTGCTTTCACAATATGCTTAAGCGTAAATTAAGACGTTACTTTACGCAATCATTTAATTCTCTAACATCCACCTGCGTAGCAACGGATTAATTAAAAGAACTGTAGTTTCTAATTTTTCAAAGAAAAATCAAACACTAATCGCTTCGTCAGAAAAAGAATTTTTCCAACGAGAATCAAAGAAATGTCTTCGTGAAAGCAAAAATAAGCGTAATAAAATATATTTGTTACGTTCGCTTGACTTCGCGCAAAACTTTTCAAGGCGTTATTATTTTTCAATTTCATTTTTATTATTCTTTGAGGAAAATTTGCAATGCTGGCTTCCTCTGAAGTGCTGTTTATTTCGTTGTCGTGAGATTTTTTCGGAAAACAAAACGAAATCAGCGCATTGTAATAAATTCATATTGAATGAGAAGAGCTTTTCATTTTGCATTTACATAACAATATCTCATTAAAAATTACATCTAAATCAGTTACTTACTTATTTATTACAACATTAATTTACATGTGTGTTGAATAAAATTTATTTTCACTAAAATCAGACTAGTGTGTTATTTATTTCTTTATGATCACACTATATTAATACTCGAGTATTTTAATCACTAGATAGACGCTTAATAATGTATCTCAAATAATAAATTATACTTAGCAACCTTCTTTTGCAACTTGACACTTATCATTTTTAGGATATGACCTTAATATAACTTTTAAGCTTACAAGCAATCATTGGTATGTATGTATATGATTTTAACTTTTTGATGAATGAAACATTCCAAAAGGACCTTCTCTGGCAACTTTTGTTGGGTGCGTAGCATCAAATTGGCATATATTGTTAATTTAAAGTATTTCATTGAAATTCTCTGTTTCTGAGGCCAAAAATAATCTGCCGGCCAGAAAGCTCAAGCCTCTATTTTAAACGTTACATTGGTATTACCACAAAGCTGTTTATGTGTATTTAATAAATTGTATACTTATATAAGGTTTGCACAATTTATTACAATCCTGAGCCGTCCTTTGCACGGTGTACGAAAATTCCAGCTTAAGAAAAGAGGATCGGAATCATAAGCCTTACACTGCGGGGTCGTAACCACTCTTTATAATTTTACGTTCGTCTCACAGTATCAAAAAACTTTATTCGATGAGTTAAAGAAGTGATCGCTTAAGCTGGTAAGTACATAATATTTTTGGCGATAACAATAAAGTATATAAGTTTATTGATTTCATAGACGTATTGTAAGTAACTTTCCATGTCAGATACTGTAATCTTTTTAAACCGATATATTTTCAAGGTTTCTACACTTCAAACATATTTAAAAAAATGTATTTTGTATTAATTCATTATTTTGATTTGTATTATATTTATAATTTTAAGCCAAACTTAGTCCGACCAATAACCTAAATGTGAATATGTGTTAAATTATATTTAGTCGCAAAAGTTCTTAGATTTATTCAACTACGTCATTTAAAAAATGAAAACGAAGTGTACAAATTTAGATTAGCAACGGTTCATAACAAGTATTTCAATCAATTATAGTTTATTGATTTGTTTGTTCAGTGTTTACGATATATTTACCTAGACAAATACTCTCAATAAATAAAAATATTTATTGAGACGCTGGTATTAATAAGTTTCTGTAATAAAATTAAGGATTTAAATGATTTTGAAAGTTATTGGTATTTTGATTTTTTCGCCCGACACTTACCTCCCAGTATTTTCCGCCTTCGTGACACCGCAAAAAATAATCTTTGATTTGAATGCCTAATTTTATCTTAACCACTCCCATACCAGAGCTGCATGGGATGGTATCACCATGCACCGAAGTGTGAAAGAAATTTATATAAGTTCTAGACCGTCTAATTATCTCATATCTACTCCTTAGTGGCATGAAGTGCCCTGTAAATCCAGTGTGTTGAATACTCAATAAGTCTGGCCGTCCATGCCTGAATCCGATGAGTTTACTTGGGAGTCTGTCCGAAACTTTTTCCAACAATCGGGGAAGATGCCTTTATTAAAACAATAGGTATATAGCTGAGTAATTTCGTGAGATGCGATGGAACAAGCTCTTCTTGCGAGAATACCATCAATGCAGTCAGGGCCTAGAGCTTTTCGAGCAGGAAGGTTGGCAAAAAGCGTCTCAATTTCAGAAGACGTAGGAAGAAAAGAATCAGGACTATCAACGGAAAGTAATACTGAGAGACGGAGCTGCACAAAACATTCACCTTCTACATCCTTTTTAGGATCATCCTGAAATACTGGCGGTTTCATCTACCGTAGTAGTAAAACCGCCCCTTGGATGCCGTACCGTTGATACAATTTCATCAGGTCG
>JAPMAE010005906.1:1593-12808 GCA_036584705.1 Rhyacophila sp. 25_7
TCTTTGGTATATTTGTATACCATTACTAGAAGAAACAATCGTATTTCTTGCAATCACCGCAGAGGCGCACTTTTTTTACAAATGCCGTGCATGTTCTGCATCAAAGGGGTATGAAAATCATTCTTAAAATTAGTTGTATGAAAGTTTTTTAATTTTTTATTCTTCCCTATAATGTTTCATGATTTTGAAATCATACGAAAATAAAATTTTATTAATAGAATTTGATTTTGTATTTTGACGGATATGGAAGACGTGGAAAGTTGATTTACTCGAGTTTAATACTAAGAGTATCTTATTTTAAAATATATAACACGTTCGTTTATTATATTTCATTACTTTGTGGTAAAACCTCTTTTGATATTATATGATATTAAATAAAAATGTTTTTTACATAGCAACAATTCGTAAAAAAATAAAATCGTATTTGGATATTTTTAAAGATTTGTAAACGTAGTGTTTTTGTTATAAACTATTCAGATATAACGAAATATTTGAAAGAATGTAATACAAAGTTTTCTGCTCTAATACGCATAAAGACTTTTATTTTGCTTTTGATAAGATATTGTTGACGCTTGCAACGATTTAAATATTTAAAATAAACAAATATTACCGGAACTATTATCGAATTTAGAAAATATAAATGTGCAGTTAGTCATATCACAGATAAATAAGAATATTTAATTAGCATGAACCAAAGATTTATTATCAAAAAGTATTGCACTAATAATGCACTACAAACATAATGAATCACTTACAGTACTATAATAGAATTATAAAATAATACAAAGAGTACTATAAATACTGGTATTTTCCCTGAATAAAAAAATGTATTATTTTATTTGTCCTATCCATTTGACATATTCAAATAACTAAATAGAATATACGATGATATACTAAAAGATGCGTTTTAGCAATGCTTTAATTTGAAAGGATTTAATTTTTTTTTCGTATTATTAAAATATTTGTGAGAATAAGTCAACGTATTTATGATTGGTAGTTACTTTTGTGAATGGTTGTTTTATAAATATCTCCATGGTTACTCACAGTATTAAATCAATTTTTTATAAATCGGCTATTTATGAAATTTTAAGTATGTATCGAGTCGTTCTACCACTGCGTTTGTTATAAGTTCCATGCCTACATACTTGGAGAAGGAGCTGCAATGAAATTATGCCGAAATCCCACGAGTTTTCCTTTTCCGCCCCCATACCCCGCGTGGCGTTTTCTTAGCGTCGCAAGCATCTTTGTAGATACAAGCACGTACTTTCCACTCTTGGAGGATTCATGAATTATTTATAAGCGCGCCAATGGGAGAGTGTTGAAGTTCAGGCTTTCTCATCTGCTCCATAAAAATACTTTTAAGTCTTTTTTTATTTGATTACTTTATTCATTTTTTATCTATGCATATCTGGTTAGTGTTTATATGGCTTAATAGTCAATCCAAAATAAAAGCTGTTTAAATAAAATGACAAACAATTACATGTATTTAATTATGGGATTAGAGTTTTTACAAACATAAAATATTAACTTCTTGAATTTTGATCAGTTTTATCGGTATAAATTTACGGCGAATAAAGTAAATGCGGCCTTCTCGTAATACATATATATGATCGCATTGCCTTAATTTGATTTTGTGGTCTATTTGATTATTTTTAATATTTTTTCTCAACCTTTATTGGAAAAAATACAATAAGGGAGTAAAAAAATGTCAGGATCATAGAAAAAAAAACACATTTCATATGGTTACAATGTAATGAAAAGTTTAGATTTAAATTAGTAATCCAGCTGATAAAGTGACACGAGCAATATAATAATTTGAATTTATAATTGTTAAACACCTTATAAAAATGGACATTTTTTATTTACTACTTACAAAGAATTGTTAATCTAAAATAAGAATTCAATTATTTTAGAATATAAACAAAATATAGACTTAATAACTCCAATACTTACACCAAAAATACCAAGTTTAAATTATGTTGAAATAGAAATGTTTTTACTGATTTACGACAACTTTTATGAATGATATATCGGGTGTTTTATATTTTAACAACCATAAATTTGTTTAACAAATCATAAGCTAAGCTTATTAATTGACACAATAATATTTTTTAAGGTTTCAGTGGCAGGCTATCTCTATATTCAATAAAACATATTGTTTTTTGGAGGTATGGATAAGGTTATCGGTCTGCTATAATTTTAAGATCATTTATAGGTCATTCATTCGCTTTTTGTCTCATGGTAGAATTACCACTCAACTGAACGCAAACACGTTTTATAGTAAAAAAATATGAAATATATTAACAAACAAGTTTTCTCTCAAAAATTACAGAAAAAATACTTATTTATTCGGAAAATGTTAAAACATATCAAAATAAACAAGTGTTCGAAAAGAGAGCGTGTCTAATTACAGCAGGAACCACATTTTGATATTTACTCTATTTTCCTTCCCCTCTTTACTGTTATCACAGCTACCTTTTGGTGTACGTATAGAAGAGAATTTTATAAACATGAGTGCTATGAAATCGTAGAAGCGGCAGACGATATCAATTTATAATGCTTTAAATAAAATAACTTTAAAATCAGTTGTTTTTTATTTGTTATATTAATCATTTCAAGTTTCTAGTTAACAAGTCGAGTAAGATTAGAATGACTTATCTAATATGGCGAGGTGCTTCTTAAAATTGCCCCAAGACTATCGCAAGTCTTCTCGCGCAAATTTGATGAAACGAAATGATACAAACGAGACGCGGAAAATGAAAAAATATGAAAACAAAAGTGACATCTTTGAAATGAAATCATTAAACATTTTCAAATGAAATTTGTCCGCTCTACCGTTTTGAATTTCTACTGTAAAGAGCTAATCAAGAAGTAGCTGTCTCTGATTTCGCTGAATTTTAAGGAAAATTTTATCTTATATTTTTGTTTATTTTTCCATATAACATAAATTGTATTTTCTCTATATTTAATATCTTATAATATGCGATATACATAGGTAAGATACACAATTTGAATTTCATTCATTTTTTTCAGGTATCGTTTAGCTTTATGATACATATGATTTCAATAAGTGTATAGTATTTTTATATTTTACATCAATTTTAAACTGATTTTTGCGTCTAATATATATAAATAAAAAATCAATAATTATAAGTAATAATTTAAAACACAGTACTTTAATTTTTTTTTAAATAATAACGCAGTTTTATATTGATTTTTAAAAAAATATATATAAAGAATCAAAACTAGTTTCATATGGTATAACTTTTATAATTGTCGATACCATAACAAGCACAGCCGGCTTTTATTAAAAAATATTTCTTGCGAAAATACGCATAAAATCTGTGATACTATTTTACAGAAAAAAATATTTGTCTATTGAAATCTATGGAATTAAAATCACAAAAAAAATACCAGATTAAACTCAAGAGTTGTACATCCATAATGCTTAGACTTTTGAGTAATTTATTCGTAAAATAGTTAATATTATACGCTATAATATAAAATACGATAAATTGGATCCTTTCAAAGGTCTCGAGAATGATTAATAAACTTAAATAGATAAATGTAGCATAGCATCATTATCAAATATATATTTGTATAGTTAATACTACAAAAAAATCTTATTATTTTAAAACCGTGTCACATCCCTTAGTTAAGGCATATGGAAATCGCATGTAGCTTTCGTGAGTCCCGATTACTGACCAATCATCTTGCATCTTCCCATGTTATGCCAGCATTCTGTAACTACGTCGAATACATCTTGTGTATAGTATTCGGCGTTCTCTCGAGATGATGGGACTTGGTTTGCTTGAAGAAGAAACATGTCCGGTTGAGATGTGATTTGGGCATTTTCAGCATATAGCCAACCCAAGTCCAACGTCTCATCTTTACTTTGGATGGAATGAAACGCTGTATGGTTTCTTCCCTTATCACATCATTTTGCGTATACTCATACCATCGCACTCCCAGAATTCGCCGCAGGAACCTGTTTTCGAGGCGCAGTAAATGGTTATTTTGAGAATAAGGTGCCATAAAGAACAGCAGCTCAATATTTAAGTATTACATACGTGGCATTTAGTTTTAACCTAGTACAGCTGTGCGTCCCAGATATTACGCATACAGTTGCACAAGCAAGTTCTACTGAGATATTGAGCTCTCTTTGCAAATTGCCATTTCCATTGATGTGCACTCTCAGATATCTAAATCTATTGACATTCTCGATGTACTGTCCACCACTAGTCTGGAGAAATTTGGATCAAAATAGGCAATGTCATGTATCACATTCGTTTTATTTGCATTGATTTTCAAACCAAAACAAGATAAATTTGTGTGCAACCTATGAAGGATTTCTTGAACATTCTTAGCAAACTTGTCGAATACGACAGCGTCGTCGGATCATATTCGAGAGATAAGTAACTGATATCATCATATGTTTATATAAAATCATACATTGTAGTATAAGAATAAATTTACAATCATAAAACACTATTTTTAATTTAAGGTTCACTATCATTTAAACTACGAATACAAACTTAAACACTTAAAAATAGTTTGTTAATCACGTTGCTATAAAATCACTTAATAAGTTATAATATTGATTTCAGATAATTATATCAGCGTCATTTATTTACAATGCAATATTTATTACCGGAATTTTGGAAAGAAATTTTGATCTGAGTCAGATAAATAAATAAATTAGTTAACGCTCGTACGCGTCCCTAATTTGTGAAACATAGACAATATACAGACGTATTCGTTTGTTTCAATAATTCTTGCTTACAAATTGTACAAACTTTAGCAAAATTTTACGTATGTTCCGATTATGTTTTTCTCGTGACTTCAATGTTATAAAATGCATTTTTATAATTACATTCTATTTTATTTATCGATTGAAATTTGTTTTAAAATGTTGGAAACTAAAATGCATAAATGGATCACTTGTTAATATTTAATTTTAAATATTTTCAAATACATTAATGATTATTATATATTTTACAATACAAAGTCTCATATTATATATAATACATTTGTCGCTTTCATGTATATACAGTGCATCTGGGTTTAAATCCCATATGATATCAAAACGATTATTTAATTGCATCAACTGAAAAATAAATGATTTAGAACGTAAGGAAATATTTTTTTATTTGCATATAAATAACTAATTTCAATGTTGATAATGCTGTTGTTATTTTTTTTGAAGAAACATCCATTGTCACTTTTAGTTTGTAAAAAAAATGTGTATTTTATTATCATATAATACCCGTTTTGGTATATTGCAATAATAAAACTTTGCATTATTTATTCAACTAATACATTCTATTGAATATATTATACAATATAAGATTTTTTTATATTATAATATAATAAATTAGTTCAATACTAAACAAAAAACGACAATAATCATTAAAAATACAAACTTTTAATTATTTATTGTATTATTGTACTACTATTCTTCTAAAATGGATGTATAAGGCTTTTTTTAAATTTTCTTCAATTCTTAAGGAATCATTACTAGGTAAAGATTTTATTTCAGTTTACAAGTGGTATGAAGAAAGACTCTGTCATGTTGTAAAAATCTGTCATATAATATTGACCTCTATGCACTTCCTTAATACAGTACATTATAAATTGATATGATCGATAATTCTACATCCCAAAATGTACAAGTATTCTGATAGTAGCAATGCTAATACGTGGTGTAATTACTTCATTCAATCAATGAAATTATTTCAGCTGTCCATATTTCTTACCCGTGTGAGAATGATTTTTTTTTAATGAAAAGAATTAATATAGAATTATTTTCGATATTGACAAATAGCTTTCTATATGAATCCATATTTAGACAAAATTACGATGAATTATCACGAGTCGAACAACAATTCAACCAAAAAAATATGAAAAATTCCTATATAAATCACAATATTAAGCTTTTGAACTTTTACTGATATTTTCTCTGTGAAAAAATAAGTTTATAAGATGACTTGAGGTATATATAACGATTTGATAGCTTGTTTATGAGCTTTCTCAAAATGAAATGCTGATAAGTTTATAATTCCATTAAATTTCATTTCAACCAAATAATGAACTCTATTGTTTTCTGCAACATAAGTAGGCATGTTTTATTCAAAACAAACCAGCTCAAATAAACTTTATTTTGAATAATAATAATCAAGAATCTGTTGTCATGAAATCCTCAATTAAATAACTTAATTGCATGCTATAGTTAAAACGTTCTTATGTTTATAATTATGTAACATTAAATATTGGATAAAACGAACTCAATTTTTTTATTTATGAGCATTAATAAAAATTAAATATTTCTAATAAAAGATCGGCCACTACAGGCTTAAAATATTAAAATTTATATTACGTAATTAAAAAATTTGGTGTTTTTCCTTATATAAAATGAAATATATAATAGAAATGAATTAAAAAGCAATATATTGTGGTATATAACAATATTTATGTATAATGACAGTACGACTACTTCAGTATTTTTATTCTTTTTTTAACATATTTGTTTCTAATCGAAGCATATAAATCTTTACAATGTGAAGATTGTTTTGATATATTTTTTGGGTGACCAGACAAAGCCGCTAAATTAAAATAAGTTAAACGTATATTTATTTATTAGTATCATAATATTAAAATAAAAAAAATAAAAACATAAACATAAAAAATATGAATATGAATGAAATAGAATGAAAAAAGAAAATATTTTTTATTCGAAATATATTTATAAAGTGTATGGAAACAGGCAAATATATAAAGAATATTTAAAAAATACACAAAATAAAATTAAAAAATGACAGTTTCAAAACTGTTTACAGTCCTCATCGAAAGAGTTAAAATTTTTGTGAAAGTACAAATAATCCCAAATATAATAATAAAACAAACATTTTGGCATAATTATGTTACAATAACTATCATAAGCATTTAATTACATTTTTGAAAAATGTAAAATGAAAGAAAATCCATATTTTGTTTCATTTTATTTAATTATATAATTATGATTCGCGCGGCAATATCGGGGCGGCTTTATCGGGGTGCCATTTTTTTGCGACTTAAACTCGAAATCAGTCGTTATTAGCGCAACCAATTTTCTTCATGTTCTGGTTTCAAATGCACATGAAAAAATGATTTTCGAGAGCTACGAAATTTAAGCCCTTGACTCTCATCTTGTGAATTGGATGCGCTACCCACTCACCTACGTAGGCGACGACTTCAGTATTATGAAAGTGTATTGTTTCATACTCGTACAAATCTTTATTCTACACTTTTTATGAATATTAAAATTATCTATTATAATATAAGTTAATTAAAAGATTAATTATTTAAAAAAATCAATTAGAGTTACGGTATTTTAAAAAACCGTATGAATATTATAAATTGTCTTTTCACCAAATTTAACTAAGTAATATATTATAAATTATAGTTATTAATGATTTAAATGTCTATTTCTTAATTTATGTCATTGATATAATATAGAAAAAAAATATAATGTAATTTAACTCTTTGATTTTTTACAAAAGAAAAATTTATGTTTATTATAAAATGATAAAAAAAACTTAAGAGGGGTTTCTTTTACAGTATGGCGGTTAGTTGGTACGAAAGTAAGAAAATAATAAATCGACGTTACATAGAATCAGTAGTGCGTAGTTTCCACTCACTGGTTTGTTTATAAAATAATGGTAGTATTATCTTGATACCTTTACAATATTTATGAATAGTCGTATATTTTCATGTTAGTGAAATAAGTTGCGGAAAATTCACTGTACAATCTCACTCGTGTGATACACGCCTGCGCAATTTTATGTCGACAGGAAACAGTTTTGCTTGTTATTCCCCAAGCTGCCAGTCTTAGGACTCTTTTTGTTTCGAATATGCTGGTGCTATTGCCTCAATGGGGATTATTGTGAACTGCAAATTGAAAATATCTATTTATTCTCTGAAATTCAGGGAGACGACAAAATTAATATCTGATAATTCGTAAATAAAATATTATAACTATAAATATGCGTATTCTAAAATAAAAAAAATATTATTTATTTCTTTCGTATACTGGCAAAGGGCGTTGAATGGAAAAATTACCGTTTTGACCTGATAATGCAGTTTGGTAGATTTTTGTACATGTGATAAAACAAGCTTAGGCGTATTACTTGTACTTTTTCTGTAATATTAAAATATCACTACCTATTAATTCGATATTGAATAATTTATTATTGAAAAAACACATTAAATCGACTAAAAATTAATTGGCCGATCAGATTAAGTGTTTTTCTAGGTATATTATAACTCATTCTAAACGTCAATGAGACCGCAGTCCTAGTTGCTATAAAATATTATCGTTAAATGTATGTAAAAAACTCAAAGTTTAAAAATCAATTTTCTCAAAATATTTTTATACATTACGCCTTCTGCCAATATGATAACTTGTAAAAAGTTTAAATAAACATCACGTGACGTTCATTTTTTATTATTAAACGCTCATCAAGTAAATAATTTATTTTAAATTATGTAATATTTTAGTGTCACATAAAAATATTTATTAATAAATATACATATAAGTATTTTTATTTGAAGATTACATTTAACCCAGAATAATTTTATAATTCAATTGTAAATCCATAGATCACACGATTGATCTCGCAGCTGGCAAAAGTGTTATTATTTTATTTTTCTCTAAAGCAAGATATTGATTTTAAATGAGAAAGCAAATAATAAACACCTATTTTTCGAAAAAACTGACATAAAATTATTATACGATAGTGATACATGTGCTTTGATTACCGGGGAGTGTATTAAAAATAGTGTAGTCATTAATTAAATTTTTAATAAAGCAATATTGTGACTTTTGATAACTTTTTCGTACCTAGACTTTTTCGTATTAGTATTATGATTAATAGAGAAAAATAATTTCATAGTTATACCAAATATTATTTTTCATTGTCAATTACATTTATTTGATATTTAATTTATGGCATATATAAAAATACATTCCTTGTTTTTTCGAAAATTCGCTATCAAAAAGCACAACCTCAAACGACCGGGTCGGGAAAACTGCTTTAAGCACACATAGATAGTCATATATGCGTTCCCGAAGGAGTACAAACAATGTTACGCGTTACCGTACGCTCATACTTATCTAGAGCATGACTGACTTGAGAATTCTGATCTACTAAACTAAACACTAACATATTTCGCGTTGTGTTTATATCATAGTTTCCAACATTACACAAATGAAGAATGTAATACATGACATTTGCTAGCTATAATATCAAATTTATTATTATTCAGCTTAGATATCATAAATATGTAAATATTTTTTATTTTGAAGACTAGTTTTGTCTGTTATAATACGATTTACTGACTACTATTAACTGAATACCTAGGATACCGAAAAATAGAAAAATAAATATGTAAAATAAAACTGCAGTTAACGTCTAAATCTCTATAAATAATAAAATATTTAGAATTTTTACAATAGTATTAAAATAAATTGCTTATCATTAATGATGAGATGTTTTCAAAGCTAGTAACAAAGAAAAATATAAAATTGGCATTCAAGATTGGAGGCTTCGAATAAACAAAAAAGGAGCTAAGGTTGTATTTTGTGTTTAGTACATAATTATTTTCTTTTGAATTTATTAATTGAAGACTTATAATATTCAGATATAATTATATTATTGCAATTTAAAAAAATCATTATAAATTTTAAGCAAAGTAAAGAAGTAAGATTAAAATCTGTAGGTTCTAGGAGAAATGGTTAACAATTTAATACATTACATTACAAATTGGCGCCACGATCCATTCAAATCCATGGCCAACTATACAACCTCCTTCCAGGCTTCTCTGTCTTTAGTTCTTTCGCTCTCTGTCTCTCCAGCCATTATCACTCATCATGTTTGCATCTTTAGTTACATTATCGGCCCATCTAATTCTGGGATAGCTGATGGACTGAGTGCCTACTGGAGTTCCTTTCAACACTTTCTTGACAGTCCTAGATTCATCGCATCTTACAACATGACCCGTCTATCTGAGTTTTCTTATCCGCTAGAGATTTACTGTTGGGACTGAATTGATCGCGGAGCTCAGCATTAGTATGGATGCGAAATCGTTGGTTTTCGTTAACTGGTCCAAGTATTCTGTGGAGTATTTCAACAATTTAAGCATATTTTTTTGAATAATAATATTGAACTATTTAGAAAATGTTGATGAACGTATTAATATTTTACTTGATAATATTATTAATTATATAATTTTACTCGTTTCGTAGTGATCACTGAAAAATAAAGTATCACCAATTTTGAATGTTTTTAAACTGAAAATCAGCCAAAATTTTGATAAATTTTCTAATCTATTTTGTTTTACTAATATGTGGAATATTATGTTAAAACCATTTTCTTATATATATATAAATATGTGACTATTTTTATTTTCTTAATACTTTCGATACAAAAAATAATTTTATTTCCTTAAATTGACCTAAAAATTACAAAACTCAAGTTTTTTTCAGGGCTGTATCATGCAAATTACTCAATTTAATGTTCAATGAGGTTTTATGGTCGACAAATTATTACCGGCATTGCTATCTTAAACAGAATGTACCCAGCGAGGTTTGTTTATGTCTGTTACGTTAGTTCAGCCCGCCTAGGGTGATACGGTGGGTCCCACTACTGAAAGATGTAATATTTTCCCCAATGTCAATATGAAAAGAAAAACAAACAGAGTAAACACATTACCGTATGATGACTTCGACATTGTGCTGGGATTTTTGTGCGAGTTATTTTGTTAGGGTTTTATAGACGAAATCATTCTATCATTGCTCATAATGCACACATTATTAGAGTGTAAAACAGTCATACAGAGAACGAAATAAACACACTGGCTCAGCGTTTTTTCTATTTTATTGAACAACAAGAAATATTTACTCCTTGCTATAAATAAATCTAATTTATGGTCAACCGTATAATCGTTTTCAAAGTATGAATTAAATATATTAGCTTACATAATATGTCATTGCTATACACTGGCAGAAGACAATAAATCAAAAAATGACCATTTTGACCTAATAATAATGTAGTTTGGTAGATTTAAAAATCAAGCCTAGCCATATTCCTTGTACTTTTTCTGCAATATTACAATAGCTTTAACTATTAAGTTGATATTGAATATTTTATTACTGTCAAAACACATTAAACCGTCTAAG
>JAPMAE010005908.1:2085-12808 GCA_036584705.1 Rhyacophila sp. 25_7
TTATAACTAGTCGATTTGACGGTATTGTTTATTTAAATATATTATGGTATAATTATGCATTAATACTTCGCCGCACGGTAACCTCCGCAAAAAATGCCTTCATAAATTATCCAGCACGTAATTGAAAAAAGCAAAAACACAGTTGACAGTCAAATGCATCTATTTTTTTTCTATACTATGATTTGGCTCAGTATGAATTTTTATTCATTTTCCTCCTGCGTAATATTGAATGTACATATCTATGGAGTAGGTTTAACATTGGGAAAACATGTACACGAAAAAATTACTTCACCAGTATTTTTGCCGAGTTGTAGTTTTCAATATTAAAATGTATCTTGAGTTTATTTGTATTTCTATGTGAAATTTCACAATGACATCTCGAGTGTTTCGTGTTTTGTCAAGTAATTGTAAGTTACAGTAAAATTATGAAAATTGTATTTTTAAACTCGTAAAAAGAGCATAATTCGTAAACGATCATTTATATTGTGAAGGGTCGATTGCAAACAAATGTTATAATTATTACTCCTACCGTTTAGATACTTTGGAAACATCAGAATTTTGTATTGATTTACATTTATTTAATTTCGAAGGGATAATGTAGATATAATTTTACTAATGTATGACAATAATGCTTTTAGTATATAATATATAAATTTAAGGAACAATATTTTTCTGTGACGTAATCAAAGCGAGTGGCAGCCCTGTGTATAACCGTGACTGTGTTAGTGATTTGCATCTTTGTGTGTGTTCAGCGGTCCGAGGTCAACGGCTGCAAGCGGTCGTTGCTCCGCGCGGTTGACCTACTGAACATACTTTATTACTCGCGAGTAGGTACCAATACTAACTCAACAATACTCGCTCCAATCGCATTCAAACGAAATGAAAAATATAATATGCCTACGTTGCGCTGTATCTATTACCGCACGCCTCTACATATTTGTATTACTTATTGTGTCAGCAGTGTGGCACAACCATAGATAATGTTGTTATCGTGATATTATTTTACTAAAAGCAATGGTCTTGAACTAAGTGGTGGTTAATTCCTACAATAATTATAAATATATTTGCGATAATACTGTTATATTTATGCGATAACCATGAAGTTTGTCGAAAGTATATAATGCAATGATTGAAATTCAATTCATCGTATTTTTTCCTAAATTCACCAGTATTTTGACAAAAAAATATCATACTTGCCTAATGTTGTTTTGTTTTATTAAGTATATTATATTGTTATATATCATGGGGAATACGATTTATATATATATTGTTTTTATTATATTATTTAGTAAGCTGCTAAATCATTCACATTTACGTTACTATTTTTACTGCAGCCTTAATGACGTTTGCGGAAATTTATGGTTTCCTATCACTATTAATGAATTCGTAGTGCGACCGCCATCTTTCGTCGCTTTCTTTCTTCCATGTCGGTAATGCAGAATATAATTCATTTTTATCTATGCGATGGATAAGTGTGGTTCAGTAGAACTCTGCTTTATTATTTGTGCATTTTTGTATTGTCACTATTTATGAAAAGCTTGCCTCTATAAGTCTAATATATGAAACTTAATAAAGCAAAAAGCCACACAAATAATTAATTGCGATGTGCCATTTGATTATCATTCTATTTTAAACGTAAACTTAATTCCAGCATTAAAACGATAAAACAGCACGTAACAATGATAAGTGCTTCATCATTAAAATGTAGATGGCAGACGTTGCAGTAAAATTGAAAATAAATAATCATGCATAGAATAAGTTCTTGTTTATAAAATATAGTGTAAACACAAAAAACTAAATTTATTCTAATTGAAATACAAAATTCATATTATGACAATTCATTTCTCAAAGAAATATTTTTTTTTGTCTAGCTTTCATTTGATCCAGGATTTTTTTATTACTGGCTTAAAATGAGTATTATTATCTCAATAGGTTAAAACTTTTAATATGCCAAATAATTCTGCGATTGTAATGCAATTTTAACAATTGTGTTTATATTATAGATAAAGTTCCCTTTTTCTTATGCTATTCTTTCTTTCAGAAGAGGAGTTAGAAGGTATCCAAGATCGCTATGTACAAGCCCTTCGAAGTTTTCTTCAGCACACGGCGCCCCACCATCCTGCGCGCCTTCACGATCTTTTTGCTAGAATTCCTGAGGTGAAGCTTTCTTAATAATAATAGTTTTATTGAAATAATATCAGTATTTTTATATTTTTCTATAGAATGCATTTATAAAAAAATTAGAAAACCTTTTTATCAATTTAAATATTCCATTAATAAATAAATGTTATACCTTCACAAGCTAACATCACACACGGTTATTTTCAATAAAAATTAAAATGCTGAATAATTATAATGATTTTGTAAAAGTGAAACCACTTCGTACTCCAAGATAATAATTAGCTGCCTGTGAAGGGTTTTGAATAGAAGAGTAATTTGGAGTACTTACAGTTCACACTTAGTGATCAGTTACATTTTTTAGAAGTTTTTTCTCATTTTGAATTAAACAGTGTTTACTTTAATTTTATTAATGATGAATTCCAGATTCAAGCTGCAGCAGCCTTACTATTGGAAAGCAAGATGTTTTACGTACCTTTCGTCTTGAATTCCGCCGAGGTTAGGTAGTGGCTAGCCAGCCGCGATCGCCAGTCCTCTTAACCATCCCTACACACCTGTGGTTGATCGCCGCTGTGAAACTTCTGTTACTCATCTTTGGACCCTAAATCAAATCACAAAACACCTGCTATTCATAAAAGATGTACCCAAAAACTAAATTATTATTGTCCACATAAATCCGGTGAACATTTTTGATCATTGCTATAAGATGCTGATTTATTTAGGCTCGGAAAGTTTGTAATATGTATGCATAGTTTGTGCTGAGTCTGCCTTTACAGTGAGCACTTTTGTTTAGAAATTCATTGGAATACTCTTTGAAAATAGTCCTCACAAAAACGTATTGTTATGATAGTTCCAAATGACAGAAAAATATTTTTATGTCATTCATTTGACTTTTAACCATTTGCATTATCCATAGATAATCAATAATTAAGACATATATTTATTTTCATTACTCTCGTCTGTACTTTTCTTCAGGTGAAGTAATTAAGTTTTTAACTGGCAACAAACAGAGACAAATAAGTAATGGGCTCATTTATTTATCCTTGAATTACGATAATTTGAATATTATACAAGTTCAATAATTGTTCAATTTGTAAATCAAGAATCGATATAAATTTCAAATTATATTTCGAATATTAAAGATTTTTTGTGGATCTCATTAACAGGAATCATTTGGAAATATTTACTAGTCCAAAATACTGGCTTATAGTTTTTTTTCAAAGCTTTGAAATTATTATTGTGGGATGTTACCATTGGGTGTTATAAAATATTCGAGCCCATTATGAGCCTTGTTAAATACATTTGATAACAAATGATTTGATGATTTTTACAGATTGTATTAAAATATAGTTGATTTCGAATTTCGAAAACAATTATAGATCACTCATAATGTAAAATTTAAGGAGGATTACAAGTAAACTGTATTATCAAAAAAAATATAATTCTCCTCATTATGGAGTATTCAAAGGATTCCCGGTAATAATCTAATCTATTTTCACACAAATTGCGGTGTTCCTAAGATGGGACTGAGCGGAAAGCAGGCTTAAGTGCATCGAAGATTATTCGGATTTGGCTAACGATAGAGAAGTATCAAGTTTTGTGAACAATGTTATTGACTGCAGTCCGTGGCGTTAAGATTGTTAAAAGATGAATATTGCACCGAGTGTATATAGCTTAGTAATTATGTATGGTTACATAAACATGTGATATTTTTAACTTAATTGAAGAAAAAAACATTTATTAGGTTTATAAATTTAATGTGAGGGCGTTGTTGTGGCGAAAGCAAATTTGTATCAATATTTAATTATTCTGCACTACTTTGAATTAAACGGTTGAACGATTTATATGAAATAATTGTAACACGATAATAATACTTATAAAAAACATCTGCTGATGGAAATGTGTTTCTATTTTTTAACATCTCCCTTACATGCTATTCTAATAATTTATAGGTTTGTGTATTTTAATTTTTTTTAATAAAATATATATCTCTATATCAATGTCAAAATTCCTAAGTTTTTACAAAATGACGGTTCTATCTCTTTTCAATCTATAATATTATTCTTAATGTGTCAATAGTATTGTATAATTCTTCTCTTATGTCTTCAATATTTTTAATTCTTACTTCAAGACTCTCATGTATTTCTCTAGTTATGGGTTACAATCACTAATATATTACTTTTCTCTCATTCATATTTTTTTTATTTATTCAAATAAAGGTCCAACTTACACTTAAAATAGATTCTTTTTTTATTTTGAAATTTATCATGTTGATTCACATTCAATTTATTTTAATTTAATTTCTATTTTTATGACATTTATTAATTAGGCTGTCATGGATATTCTTTTGTTTTTTCATTGGGTCTTGTAATAAGCTAATTTTTGCTGTCCTCTCATTCTGTGAACCCTATTTTTCTCATATTTTACGGTTATCATTAGTTTAATATTTGCTTTGGAACTAGAGATTTTTTTTATAATATTTATGTTATTTCAGAATACATTTGTGTGCATTTTGATTAAATCGTTCAACCGTTTGAAGGGTAGTTATGGATAATATGAAATAAACCAGTACTTTATTACCCTATTCGAAATATTTTTCTGAAATAATAACTTTCTGTAACCCATAGTGTTCAACACATTATTTCAATGCATTTTTTACATAAAATATTATGTATACTATTGTTATGTTTTAGTTATATGTCGTGTTATTATTATTAATATTATTATTACGTGCACCGCATTGCTGTCTATGGCATTCTAACAATGTTACTAGATAGTAAAATTTTGCCTAGTGAATTTCGATACCGGGCAACACCAACAGTGCTAAGTTACCTTTATATTATAAGCGGCGGCTACCCTGAGACGGGCCCGTTTTGAGGTGTTCATCCTCGCCTATCAGTTCAAAGTTTCAAGACCAGAATCTTCTTTCGAATTGTTTTAAATTTTGTAATAGTCTTAGTATGTAATTAGTGTACAATTTGTTATTTTTATAAATTATAATTGAGACAGGATCGCTGCCTTTCACTGCCACTGTTATGGAAAACTTGTAGATATATTTTTTAAATACTTCACCCTGCGGGTATTCGTATATCTGATGTATTCGTTAGACATAAGCATTGGTCTGATTCTAATTATTCTATGGAGGTATAATACGGAAGAAACGATATAATTTATAATACCATAATTTTAAGTAATAATATTGTTTACTTATGAATTGAAACAAATTTCGTTCCCTTCATGCTGTATTTCAAAATAGTGTAGCATAATAATTGCCTTATTTCTTAGTTAAATCAATGGGTGTATTAGCACTTCGCCAATATCCCATATTTACAATTATTCTCAAAATCTGGATATATGACTTTTCTTTAACATAAACTTGTACTAGCTTGACAATTTTGTATTTATTTTAAAGAATAATAAAATAATAATTATTTCTTTATCTTCCTTATACATTTTTGTACATCCATGAATGATTATGAGTTATGCACTAATATCATGTTTCATCTCACATTAAGTAACTTTAATATTCTATCACACACACACACACACACACATTTGTCTTTTCATCAAACCTATAATGAATATAAAAATAAATCGTTAATGTTACCATATAAACAACAGCATAAGGAATTGCAATTCAATTTCACCATTCAATCAATTAGTTTCATCACTCACATCACTAATAATTACTTGTATGTCGCTTTGGCTTTAGTTGGTTTAAACATATTTGCATGAGTTTTAATCTTATTTTACCATTTCATTTTTTTTAATGTCTTCAAATATAATATTTGTTTCCTGTAAATGTCAAAATAATCTAGAATATCTGCAGCTACATATTTATTATCTTTTCTTAAATCAAGTAATGGTCGATTAATTTAATTTAATTACTTTTTCTTTTTTAATTAGCTTTACCAACATTGACTGTTTGTATTTCTATGTCATGCCAACTCAATTTATTTCTATTGACTTGCAAATTATTCTTCCATCATCACTGTCTACATTCAATATCTTCTGCATCTACAAATAGTGTTCTTGCAACTTTTTTATATCTATTTTTCTAATGGCAACTGCTATTGTTGTCTTGAAGTATAAAACGTTGTAACTTATTTATATTTCTTCAAAATGTTTTCCCAGTATATGCTTCTTCTTATTATGTTTACTCGTTGCACTGTCTTCTCTTTATTTTGGCAGAATTTTTCTGAATGATCAGTTGGTTTACCGTAAGAGTTTTATTGTCTATTTTTTGTTAAATTTCCAATTTTATTTACTAACTCTTGCCACGCTAATAATTAGGACTCCTAAAATATGTGTATGTATCAAATAAAGTCAAATTGATATTTTTCAACTCATAAGAACACATTAAAATGGAGAATAATATCTTAACTGGAAATATGATAATTCTTTGAAAGAATTATATATTACTCAAGTTTGATATATGAGCAGCCTGCATCTCAAAATCTATGTAAAATTAGTTATTTGTGAATTTCATTCTTATTAAGATGCTGTATTTTGCCAGAGGTTCTACGTTGAATTGTGTTTGATGTATCATTTTTATTTTCGTTGCATCTATCATGTTAAATTTAGGACATATCCAATTCGACACTTCTTTAAGATTCACAATAAAACTGCCATTAATTATTTTTTAATAATGGCTACACATTTGTGCTGTTCAATCATATTGTGTCATTTTTTTGCACCCTGATTTTCAAAATGAGCTTTTCATCAGACTTTTTTTAAAATTGTATTTGTAACTAAATCATAAATTGCTCTGTAGATTTAAAAGTTTAAAATAGTCAGAAATGAATGAGAATGTAACATTAACATTTACATTTCAGTAAATTATCGATTAAAATATATATTTTTTGAGTTAATCCTGACAATACCTGTTGATATTATTATCTATGTGCAGCTATGTTTGGAAATGCAGAATGGATATAATGCTATTGTTATAATACATATTAAAGCAAATTGTACTTTTGTACATTGAAACACTAAAGTAATATTTTCTTTTATAATCTCATTAAAAAAAAAAAAATTTCAAACATCGCGAACAATTAAAATCATGTTTTCGTTTTAACAGTAAAAATATATCGTTTTTTATAATGTAAATAATATATAAATCATATTCACGCAATCAAATATTTCCTAAAATACTTCTTTGCAAATACACTGCCTAATCCTGCATCAATGATAAAATTTTCACTGTCAACCTCTTCATAAGGTATTATCAAGGTGCACGGGCCATTTCATGCATAGTTCATCAAGTAATATACGGCTACGTAAGATTACAAAATAATTGCATTTAAAAAATATGATCTCAATAACAATTTGTCATTTTCAACAAATTCATTGTTTCATCCAAAGAATTGATATGATCTATCTGCCTATTTTAAGGTGCAAAAATTTAATCCTGAAATAATACACTTGCTAATATCTGACAGTCGATCTGTAATATTATATTAGTTAACTTCATAAACCAATGTCTAAAATTTGGTTCGTATTTATATTTTCAATTGAATTACAATGGAAATGTGCAAGTTATCAATTCAAACCGAGGGAATTAATTTTACTGCGATATACACATTAAACATAATTTTTGCATTACATAATGACTCGAGACTGAAAGCGTTTAAAGTTTTTAACATTGAATGTAGTAATGTGAAATAATTTTAAAGAATACTTATAATTTTGTAATAAAATTAATTAAAGTATTATTTAAAATTGTTTTTATGAATATATTAATGCAAGCTTTTTTCAAGATACTAATTTTGTCTGCTAAATTCATATTTTTATTAAGTATCATTGGGAAATGGGGTGTTGAATTGGACTATGGAGAATTAATTATTATTTACATTTAAAGTTGTGAACTAAAAATGTTTCAACATACATAAATACTGAGAGAATCGTATTTCGTTTTTCTATTTTAGCGGAAAACGAAATTTCTCAAAATAAATTCAAGTCTGAAGGGGATTGCCTTTTTAATTGTTAAAATATTAATGTTAATAAATTCTTAATAGAAGATAAGTTAAGTTGTTGAGGAGCATACTAGCAGTTTACGACACGGCAACATTTTCATGTACCTTTTTAATGGGTTTTCTTTACTAATATACTCTGTACAAATATACAGACCGTTGTTACAAATGATGTTCAACTGAGATACATTTTTACAGAGTTTATAAAGTAAGGCTGTTATTGTGAAAGCTTTTCATATATTTAAATACCACTTAAAGTAAGTATTATAAATATAAAACTTTTTGCAAACTAATGTTGAATAGATTGTCATTTTTCACACAATTGAGTAAGCGAGTGGCTTATAAAATTATCTTCATATTTCTTCATTTCAATTACACTAGAATATTTTATTTTCCCTAGTACACTGGAAATATTATTTGGGACATCACATTATAAATTTACCTTCTATTTGGTTCTCAAAAGAAGACTTCTTGGAGTAAAATTAGTTACATGTATTAGTTTATAGTATACATATATATCATATTACATTGCCTATAGAATGGCAATGTATAGATATTATCCATATTTGATATCTATTGCGCCCAATATGCTTCAGGATGTATATAAGTATTTCATCAATATAATTAGATTTTTTTATACCTTGCAACACAATTATTCACTATACTTGTGTGTATAGATTGGTTTGAGTAAGACATCGTGTCGTATGAAATATGTTGTCTTCTTCTAATTACTCACCTTTCAATAATTTTCAGTATAAGATAATATTTTCCCATAATCTTTTGTAATTGTAATTATTATATTAAAATACAGGTTAAATCCTGTTATATCAAAATTTCTGAGATCGTATTTTTTTGTTATCATATATCAAATAAAGGAGAAATAAAAAAGTTGTCCTCCCATATTATACGAGAAATATCACGTCCTGAATATTGTTACTATTTATATTACATTGAAATGTTTACTTCAAAATTTCATATGGTCTTATAAAACCTTTATTATGCTGAATTCATTATAATGGGATTTAATCCATATGTCGCAAAAAACGGTTAAATATATTTTTAGTTTTTTGTTTCAATTTGTAGTCTAAAAAAATATATGAAATACAGTCAAATGTGTAACGTAATATTTTAAGGTTTTTTAAAAACTATTTTTACAAAAAAATATGTCAAATTATTCCGCCTTGTTTGAATTTGTGGTATTCACAATTCATAATATTCTATGGATATTATAAAAATAGTCTTATTTATGAACTCCACTATATTGTGTATTTAAATGCATACATAATTTTACTTTTGCTTTAAACATATAAAATAAAAATGCTAATTTTTTGACTCTCCAATAATGAGCAAATGAACCTACATGGCTTAAACGTAACCGAGAATCAGGATTGGTCTACCTATGAGATTCAAATAGAACAGTCGTGGATTTAAAGTCAAGCATGATAACCAGTTCTCCACAGTAGGCTATTTTCCATGAGATTTATTCAATTGCATCCCACATCTGTCATAATTTTTTGTAGACATGTAGCATTTAATAAAAATTGAGGATTTGGAATGGACAATGGAAGTTTTTGCTGTCTAAATATATAAAATAATTTTTGTTGATCCTGTGACAAAGTAAATTCATTAGTATTGAAATAAATAAATTTTTCAAACAACCGTTTTATGTTTCTTAAAGTTGATTATGTAATGTGTTCATAAAGATATTACATGTTCATTGTTCTATCCGTTCTCAATTTTCTGAACAGTTTTTGAATCATCCTTATTAATGTATGAATCTTGTCATTCCAAAATTTATTTTTTGTCCGTGTCGTTACTGACTATTTTGCGATGTCCGATGTTTATAAGACTTTTCATAGATCATTGTATTTGGTAAGGAAATAATATATATATACGATTAGGGTGATGAATTTGTCGATGTCCTAAGATATTTGTACATAGTCTCTGCGCAGCATTATGCGGCGCATCCACAGAATGTTTACAATATAGATTTTCAAAATGAAAATATTGAATATATATTGAATATCTAATATATTTTAAATAACACAGTGTTGATTAAGATAGGACGAAGGATACTAAAGTTGTCTCGTTTTAATTTTTGTTGAATTATTTAACATTATATTATATGGATTGCACACAATGAGTACAGTCCCAGAAGTATTTTTTATGTAAAAATGGCAAATTTGATTTGCTTCACTAAGTTAATTGTAGGTTTTGCATTTTTTCCTATCTCTTGATAAATTTTTATGCGCCTAAGTTCTGCCTAAGTTATTTAAGGCAGAGATCCATAATGACTAGTTTCCTTTCTTGTCTTTTAATTCACGAGTTACCAGTGATGCCAATATAATAAAGTTACTTTATAATTTGTAAGTGTGATGGAGGGCACGGGTAGGTGTTATATTTTATGAATCGTACACACTTCTTGTGTTCTTGTGGATTAAAATGTAGAGAGGATGTGAGATCATGCTACTTATCAAAATATATATATACAGTAAACTTTCAATTACATAAACATTCTGAATTATAAAATAAAAATAGTCTCTAATATTCTTGCAAATATATATTATATTTCATTTGTTATTTTTATTCCTCATAACTCCTTTAGAGTTGAGGGCTGTATAGTATTTGAAGAT
>JAPMAE010005911.1:0-12805 GCA_036584705.1 Rhyacophila sp. 25_7
ATCCTCTGGTGGCCGCATGCGGCCACCGTGGCCGCACTTGAGAACCCCTGCTCTAGACTTAACGAGCGCAGCTCATTTTTAAATTTAATAATTTTTATATACGATAAACTACTATCGATTTAATTTAGTGTGAAATATAGGCAAAAATTTGTGTTATGTATCTAATGTTAAACAATATTTTAGTGTTAAACGCTTCAGGAGTAAAGTTAGTACAACATAATTTATAACAAACATGTTTTTTTCAAAAATCGACGATAAAAATCTTTTATTTCTTTGTTTTAGGGTCATATACTTAGCCATAATGTGACTGCAAGAATTGTTCGAAGCAATCAGAGCTTAGTTCTTCAGAGAGTAGCCCGTCATAGTGCCGGGAGGTATTCTTGTTCTGCTACAAACCCGGAAGGAGAAACAATAAGCAATGAGCTTACACTGCGCGTAAAGTGTAAGTATAACAACTTGTACTCAATATGTAAACGATTTATGCATATTCTATATGACTAGACTATATTACTTACTTTACTTTTATTTTATATGAAATCAGTGTTTATATGGGTGAAATTAATTCTTCTAAACCTAGCAAGTGACAATACTTTCCTCAAAAACGACTTCAAACCCTAGTAAGTTAATAAAAAAATATTAAAACCTAGTAACTAACGCTCACTTACTAGGTAATGAAATTGATAAATGCATATACTTTGTTTGATATTATTTTCCTGTTCTGTTCACAACAATCATTCCTGTATATTCTTGTCGATAATTATCCGACCAATTTGGTCGTAATGAACATTTTGTGTTGAAACACTTACTTGGTTTTGAAATTGGATAGCCATAGTTGTCTTTATGTGACTGTGTTAATAAGTCAAAAATGAATTTTAGTTTTTAAAACTGAAGTGCATTATCATTACGAAACTGTCAAAAATAGTGAATAATTATTTTTATATGTGACATTCTTCAAGGATCACTATGTTATTTCTTAGAACGACGGTTCAAATTATTTTGGGCTAATACATATTTAAATTACATTGTATAAGGGATGAAAGTAGAATTGAAGGTAAACATGGCAAACGAAACATAAAAAGAACAGATAATTGGGAAAGAAGAGTCTACAAATACACGTATCTGGAACACTAGCAAAATGATCAATGGAATCTTCCATTATAAATTAAGAATAGAATAAAAAAGCGAAAATGTGTTTTTTTTTATCAAAATATAGTTTTTAATATGATGATACTGATATGGTAATATATTTTTATAAAATGATTATATTAAATTGATTTAGTGTATACTTTCCAATATGAAAATGTTTAAGCAAAGTTATTATAAAAGAACACTTTAAATATACTAGGGCTATCTATCTAGAAAGTAAGTTTCCCCTGGGTCTTAAATATAAACAAAATGTATATAAATATTTTTTTATTGCAACATCAATTAAACACTTTAAACTATTTTTCACGTGATTTTCACCATGATCTAGGCATTAATCATAGTGGAGCACAAGTTTTTGTACGCTCTTGTCATATAACGTTCTAGCATGTTATGCAAACTACGTAGTAACAACATTCTTTGGCTTAACGGGTGCAGTTTAATTATCTATCTTATAGTCCAGACCTAGCATCGAATGATTTCCATTTGTTTCTCGGCCTACAATTATTTGCTGATCAGCAATTCTACAGTTATAGTTATTGTTAATTATAGTTATACCGATACTACGTGGCTTATGATACAAGCAGGAACATTATATAACGAAGGCATACAAAAACTTATACCCCACTATAACAAATCCCTAAACAGTCGTGATACGTGGAAAAAAGTTTAACATTTATACTTGATAATGCAATAAAAAAAATGTTTACATACGTTTTGTTTTTGTGAACATTTTACATTTCATGACATGTTAAAATATATGCATATATGGAAACGCGGTTTTATGATTGTGTAAAACAATGTAATAAGGGAATAGACCATACAATCTCTTATTATAACTTAAATGAATATTAAACGAAAAAGTTGGCTTAGCTATCTATTGAGAACACCTGAATCGTACCTCTGCTTGACATGCTTCTTTCCTCAAGTCAACCAGATTCCGCAAGGCCTGGGAAGCTGTTGAATACTATGTTTGGGTGTATTCGGTGAAATGACGGTATCCAGCATGAAAAGAAAAAATTAGCTAGTCATGAAAAGAAATTGTGGTGTCTATTTGCTGCAGAGTAGGGGCAAGATATTGTGTTTTAATTTGTAGCAGTGCTTGTTTTCAACTTCCTTAATCAATATTTTAATCAGTGTTTTCTGAGAAAAATGCCAAATATTGTAATTTACGAGTATAATACGTTAAAATACTAAATTTCAATCAATTCGAATAATAATAGTTTTAAAATATTATGCTTGTATTTTATTCCATTTACAATTTTCTGTGAAAATATAAATAAAAGTTCAAATACATTTACTTATATAAGCATACCTTTTTCGAGTATAGTTTAAAATTTTTAATAAAAATATAAGCATATAAGACAAATCAAAAAAAAAAGTCCAAAATATAATACAGCAGCCCATTTTATATAAAAACGTATAAATTATTGATATAAAGTATTCGTAAATTTTATCTTTCCATCTCAATGTGGATATTTATTTAAAGTTTCAATATAAAAATACTCGGTATTTTTTCCGTACTGTATAAACTCTCAGAAAACAAAATTACTAACACTCATCTGTATTTTTGGCGAAAAAATATCTCTCGGGACACCATGTGCATCAGCCGAAAAAAGTCTAAACACGACATTTACATTATCTCGTAAAAAGTTTGCAACGTTTTCCATCAATATTGCCATATTTTATGAACAAATAAATACAATCGTTCGTTTCTGTCAAAATCACTTCATGATGACTGAAACTGTGTAAAACCTAGTTTTTTCCAAAGTTTTTCACATACAATAATATTTCTGTCTTTATAACTGTGGAAAAGATAAGCGTTATTTTAATAAACTTTAATTATAATTTCATATATTCAATATATTTCGAAGGTATAACATTTTTCGCCGTCACTTTGTTCTGTCAAAATAATAAGTATTATTTTCGTGATACTTTTATTTAATTTGATAATACAATACTATACATTCATTCAGATACGAGTACATGGGTGACTGAACAACTTCCTTTTAAGCTTTTTCTTATCTCTTTTCAATCGTTTAAACAAAACATGTTTGTATCTCTCATGATGTTATCATATCATTTCTTTCCAGGGCAAATTGTACATTGGAATTGTTTTAAAATACCTTTTTAGAAACTGGATTTTTTGTATTTAACAATTTGACTCGTTTAGTTAAGTATTCTTACCCTCAAGATAATGTCTATGATTATGTTTTATACATATATATTCCCTTTTTTATCACAGAGCAGTATGTCTGGCTTAATTTTTGTTTTAAGATTAAATAATGAGACCTAATGTATTTAATAACATCTAATCCTAATATTATATAATTTTATTTGACTAATTAAATATTTTATTTGACAATGGACAAAAAAGTATTCAAAACGACATTTCAACGTATTTTTAGATGATATTTAATCGTAAATAAATCGTTTTAATGAAATAAAAAAGTATATACACCATTTTATAGGAATTCGTATATTATGTTTTTTTATACGCGTTTTGGTTAAAACTCGAAAGTAATCAAATACTGAATAAGTTATGCGCTTCACTATTATGTGAAAGAAAGTTGTTACAGTTTTTCAGATATTTTAAGCTTTTTTTATGTTTAACAACTTGCAAAAGGGTATATAATTAAAAGGCTTATTATGTGGTATATTTACAGTATTGTTGAAATGAGTAGAAAAAATAGTCAAGATTAGTAGCCCGTATGCATAATTTCACCAATATAACAGACTATCATCCAATTTAAGAAGTACAGCCACTATTACGGAATTGAATGAATTGATTTTTCATTCTCTTGACTTGATGAAATTTTATCTTATATTTACAATGAGTAAAATGAAATTATTGGAAAAGAAATTTCGTTTTACTGTATTGCCACTGTAAATATATATAAGTATTTTTGGAAGTAAAAAAATCACTAAATCAAATTTGAAGACCTCAAAAAGTATTATAATGTAAAATATTTAACATCTTCAATCAAACATAAACAATATTTTTTTTTTATTATAAAACACTAAAACACTAAAATTTGAAAATCAGTGAAATTTAGACGAACTTAATATTTAGTCTGTTTAAAGTATGTTTATATATATTTGAAAATCTAATGTAAATAATATAAAAACTGTTAATCGCCTGATTTATTATTATTGTCAGTTCCATATACTATTACATGTTAATTTTTAAAGTAAATTATGTAATATTCATTAAATTTTATTTAAATTAAATTTTATTGTGCATTTTTCATTAAAGCTTATGCAATATAATCTCGTTGTCATTATTTTTAGGTATAAGGTGTCAAAAGAACGTGTTTTCATTTCTTTTAATTCTCTCTCTTTTATTTGCGAAAAACAATACAGCTGCAAAACGCATTGAGAAATCGGTTCCCCGAATCCCATTTTCTTTTATTTGAAATAATATTTCTTAGAATTCAGCATATTTACTGAATTTAGGGACATCTATCTCATTCGTTTCTTTTTTCACGCCCAAGTCGTTAGCGGTAACTGCCTTATATCCCATGGCAAGCAAAAACAGAGTCGTTAGTTAAATAAATGAGCACAATTTTAAATTTAAAAGACTTTTCATACACGGTTTAATTACAAAAAATTATACAACTCTTATGCTCGATTAATTTTTCAGACCCCCAGAATGTGATATCATTAAAAAACCTTTATAAAATACCTGACATTTATAAAACTTTTTATAAAATGATTTATCTTGACTATTTTTTAAATATGTAAAATAACAATTCTAAGAATTTAATACCACAGTTTATTATATACACACAAAATATTTTATAAAATCATTTTTATTTTCGATAATAGCAAACATTTTTTATAAAGGCTTCATTCGAATAAAGTGGATTTATGTTTTTTGAATTTAGAACCGTCTATATTTTAATACTATACCTGCATAAAAAGAATGTATTGCCGACTAGTAAATACATTTGTTGGATGAATTATAATTTAATGTACCAAACATAAATATATAATGTTGCTCTCATTAGGCTAGTGGGTAGCGCGTACGCCTAACAAGCGGGGGTTCAAGGCCCGGCCAAACTTTTCAAACATTTATTGTAGCCAGAACATGAACCCGAAACGATTGATCTAAGAATTAATAACTATTACTCGTATAAAAATGTTAAGAAAATCTTCACGCTATGAAGATATTATATGCTCCATCTCGGAACGTATATGGAATTTAAAAAATATAAATGTGAATTGAGAAGAAGAAATCAAACTAAAGAGATTTGTTATGTATAAAACTATATACTTCTTCTGTATTCGATATCGAAGAATATACAGCTTTGACATTTTTTTTGTAATCCAATCTTTATTGTTGTACAATATTATTTTTTGTCTTAGCTTTCAATACCAGAAATATTTACGAAAAAAGCAAAGAAATATTTTTGTTTAAAATTAATTTATTAAAAATTATTTAATTCACTTGCATGTCAGCTAAGTACGATGTGAAAACGATAATTGAAGTGCACAGTTTTTTATTGTTGCATAATTGAAATATGTGTACCACGTAAGTGCTAAACTCAACACTCGCATTGAAATTTGTATAATTGAGATTTTAATAATGTTCAAGATTTTAAAAAGCAAAATTAATAATGTATTTGCTTATTTTTCAACCACGCGTCGGTTCCATTAGCGTCCTCATAAAGAAATAATAAATACAACCTTTTTAAATCATGGGACGCCTGTCACGGGCAGCACAAGTTAAATAGCTCGTCGCATGGCATATTTTTTATTGTTAACTCACTTTACAAGTAGAAACTGATTTTCAATGCCTGTTTTGAACTGAACTAAATTTACTTGTATATGATATTTTTTGCTTTTAATATTTTTTCCATGTTTAATTATTTTTAGTAATCTTGAATTCAACTAACAAACAATTTAACTAGTATCTATATAATTATACTTAAAATAACCACACTACATTGATATATACCATATACGGGTATACAAATACATATATTTATCAAAAAAATATATTTTTAATACCTGTATAGAAGCTAAATAAAATGAATGAATATTATGATCATTTCATACATAAAGTAACAATATGCATCGATAGTTTTTTGGCAAAAGAGTTTAACCTTAATATTTTTGAAAGATGCTTTTATTTAAGAACCACAATCTATGCAATCACCCTAACTAAATACACATTCAGCCAAAAAGAATTATGCCACAAATGCCGAATTAATATCGAAATTAAGCTTTAGATTTTAAAAAAACTTAAGAAGTTTGTATGGAAAGAAAAAGCATTAACCGTCAATTTTAATGATTTTTATAAATAACTTGTTTAATTATCAGACCAGAAAAATAAAACATCAATTTATTGGTCATCATGCACTTCAAGTTTATGTTAATATGACTTTGACTAAAAATCATTACAAAACGTTTTTTGTGCCTCTTGCAAAATTTATTCTGTGATGGTTATTCTTCTTGACTAAAAACTATCGATATAGTGAAAACTCGAGGTTTAGATTTTTTTTACATATTGTATATTATTGATTTTTAGCAACAGCGTGTCTTTTTGCTAAATATGTACTCGTATATTATATTCGATTGTCATTCATTTTCTTATGTTTCAATTTTATCAACTTGAAGGCGTCATTTAGGATTATCCATATTTTTTAGAGAAGAAAAAACAACTCATTAAGAAAAGAAAAATTTAGAGAATGTTTTTAGCAATTTAAGTCTTACTAACCCGCTCAGAGATTAGTGTAAAAAATCTTGCGATAAAAAACTTTCTTTTTTTATCCCAAAGCTTGTTTGATTTATATCTCAAAATCCGTATTGTTCAAGCGTTTTGAAGAGATTAGGGATAAATCGAGCATTTTTTCTAATTAAAAATAATGAATGCTTGTTTTGGGGATTAAAATATAATTTACACATCAAGACACGGGGATTAATTTGTTCGAAAAGGTAATCCGGCTGTTTCCTTCAGATTAATGGATTAAAAAAGGAAATTATACCATATGCCTAATTCGTGCAAAATTTTGGCCGCATTATGAAAATAAGAAATACTAGGGTCACCGATATAAATCAAGAAAATATTAAATATTGTATTAAAAACTTCACATTAGATAAATATGACCGAGTATTATGAAAGTATTGTAATTATTTTTATATTTTGGGATCTAATTGACGATTATAATTAACGCTATTTGTTTTGTTTGCAATAACAATCAGCACTTTACATCATCTGAGAAAATAAAATACATATACAAGTATAAAAAAATAAAATAAATGATTAATATATAGCGCGTCTAGTTACAAAAAGTGATATAAGCACATTTTGTCGAAATCGAGAAAAAATACGTTCGCATTCTACGCAAAATTTTACTCTATGTGTGAAAATTTTATGTTCCCAAACCCAATATAAATTTATGAAAAAAATAAAAAGTGAAATATTCTTGCATCGAAATATTTCAAATATGGTTGATTTCACGCGCATTTAAATATTTATTAAAAATATTATCAACTAATAAGTGCCGTTATTGTGTTCTAAATTAAACATAGAATATGATAAAAATAAAGAATCTTAACACAAATGAAAATTTAACCTTGAAACATAAAAATACTGTTTGCCGAAAATATTGAAATGTGCTTATATCGCTTTTTGTAACTAAACGCTTCAATGGTATTATTTTTTATTTTTTTTACTATTTCATAAAAAACTTATTATTTGTGATTTTTTTTTAAATATATAATATAGGAAAATAATAATTTCTCCAATTGCTAATTAGACTTGTAATATTTCTTATTACTTTTAAATATTAATTTAAATCTCTATATTAATTATGTTAATATTTTGATTAATTTAAGATACCAGACTAGCGATTGGCAACGGCTATCTATTTAATAATACATTTTAAAATATTTGAAGCATCGTAAACTCCATATGCTATTGGACCTAGTAATTTAAAATAAATGTGAGTGTTCTCACACTCTTAAAAAATTCACTCTAAAAATACAATGCATACGCAAAGCTATGGTAACTTTCGTTTTCAATAAAAAATTGGACATCATAAAAATTAGAAATCACGCATTTATCTTAGATTTTGTTATTCGATAGTCGCTCCAGTCTGCCGACGGTTGGCTGGAGTGGCAGTGGGTGCTGCCCGCGGAGAGAAAGTACCCGTCGTGTGTGAAGTTGACGCTGATCCCCCTGTAAGAGCTTTTAAGTGGAAGTTCAACAACTCCGGAGAGACAGTGGACGTCGGAACTGATCGCTTCACTTTCAATGGTAGCGTCAGTACGCTAAGGTTAGTTCATTCTACACAGCATATAACAGGTTTTGTTTAATTTACAGATTTTAGTGTTGAATGGTAGTTTTTATAAGTTGACATTTTTGAAATAAAATATAAAACACATTTTTACTGACATTAGATTTTTTATATCAGTCTAATGATATACATAACTATAATACAAAAAAGGTAAATGATCGTGTATCTATTGGATTTTTTCTGTTATAAAAAATTTAATAATCAAGTTTTACAATTTTCTTTAAAAAATATATTTATTTTCAATGATCTCATTAATAATACAATAAATTTAACGAAATAAAGAGTATTTTTTTTATAGAAAAATATAACAATTTTATTATAATATAATCACATCAGTTTCAACACAATTTCTTGATGACATTTGCAAAAATTCAACGTTTTTTTTCATAAAGCAAATATTTTCATCAAATTTTGATTTTGTGAAAATATACTAACATTTATTTTGTCATTATATTCATTGAAATTATAAAAGAAAAAAGTATATTTATTCGTCGTTATGATTCGGATTTTTAATAAATTCGTCGCTTTTCATAAATCTTTTTTCTCCTCTCAGATTCTTGTCAGATTTTCACTTCTATAAAAAATAGATTATTTCTAAACAATAACATAACTTTACTGCAGTCATGTTTATAATTGATAATAGGCATGTTGTAATAATCGTTATTACATATTAATTCGCAATTTTTGCGCCTTTTTTATGTACCTTCTTTTTTAAATAGAGTAATTATTTCATAAATATAAGTTATATTGTCTTGTTCTTTGCAGATATACTCCAATAGCTGATCTCGATTATGGAACTCTGTCTTGCATGGCAATGAACGATATCGGCCATCAATCTGTTCCGTGCATGTTTCAAATGGTCGCAGCAGGTAACATTTTTTTGTTATATCGAATAATATAAACATTATTAATTGTTAGTTAATATGATTATTATTTTACTATTTGTTATAATATGTAAATATACGATATAATATTATCTATTATCATCCTTCACAATGGAATATATAACTACAGTACTTTTATTAATTAAAATTAAATTGTTATCATACTTTAAATCAAAAAACCATAGATCCTTTAGTAAAGACTAATACAAATTTATAAAAAAACTGGTTAATCATTGATTTTGGTACAAGATAATGTAAGATTCTTACAGAGTAAAAAAATGTTTATGCGTTACGAGTATATATAAAATATTATACGTATCGACCGTGTTTAGGCAAAATGAATTAACTCTCACAAAAGAAAGTTTACAGGAGGCACAAAAAACAATTTTTAATGATTTTTTGTCAGTTATATTAACATAAACTTGATATGTATGATGACCAATAAGTTGGTGTTTTAATTGCTGATCTGATAATCAAAAAAGAAACATCATTAAAACTGAAGTTAATACTATTTCTTTTCCGCATAAACTTAGTAAGTCGTTCTTTTTACAAAATCTAAAGCTGCATTTCGATAATAATTCGGCATTTTCGGCTATACTCCTTTTGACAGAATGTGTACTTAGTAGTGTATATTGTGATTCCCAAATAAAATCACTTTTCAAATAACTGAGGGTTAAGCCGTGTTGCCTAAACGGGGTCGAAATAATTGAATACACCCCACGAATAACGAACGATAACGAGCATATTTTTGGAAAATTATGTTAAGTGTGCGACATTGATAAGTAAGATTCCTGTGAACATTTTAATGCATCGATAAGATTTATTCTGTACACCTAGGTAATGCTGTCACGCTTTGAAAAATTCTTTTATCAAAGAACAACGATAATCAAAATAAAGTCATTCATTCATTCCTCAAATTGATGAAAATATGCCCTGCATCGTTATTCGTGGATTGCCTTAAATTTTAATTAATACCATTCACACGAAAGTATAATTATCTTAAACTTTTGAATTATCTTATTATATGTCTTAGGTAACAAATTGAATCAATGAAAGTTACAAACACATATCTTAACTGAATATGAAAAAGTTAATAATAACTCTTAATCTTTCAAAATTTAAGGATTCACTTGCAAATATTTATTCTTTGTCTGTTTTAGGGAAACCTCAACCAGTAGGAAACTGTACACTGAGTAACTTAACGAGTGGCGCGGCGGAAGTAACGTGCGAGGCAGGCTTCGACGGAGGTCTGCCGCAGCACTTTCTTCTAGAGGTTTATAGTGACTACGATGACGATCCTAGGTAAGATTAATTATTATACATTACAATGGAACTAGTCATATTAAATTTCCTATTTGTTTCTGCGATATAACTATACTTCCAAGATGTGACTTCAAGTAATTTCGTTCGTATACACTAAAAAACATTAGTCGTTATGATTAATTAAATAAAGTTAAACAATATTTTAGAGTGAAATATTATTATAATAATACATATTGTATTTTTTTCAAACTTCTGTGGTTTTGTGGTAGTTGTAACGTTATACGAGTATTTAGGTAACTTGCATTTTTCTTCTAATATCCTTGATCTTATCGTGCATAAGTCTAATATCTGTTTAATATTTTTGTAAATAATAGTTTTTTACTAGGGATTGTCCATAAGTCACGTAAACTTTTTTTGTAGTTCTTCGTTCCATTTCACATTCTGTATACATTCAGGTGAGCCCCCTCCTAACTCCTCACAAAGGTTACGTAATTTTCCATATTAAATAGGAATGAAATTTACGAAATTTCTAATAGAAACTATTACTTAACAATAAAAATTAACCCTTGAAACGCCATGTAGACGTTCGTGGTTACCTCTATCTTCCTCTCAAGAGCGTTACATGGTTTATTGATGAGTTTCAACAACGAAAACAGTATTAATCGAATGCGAATATACTATGCTATTATAGTGCCCCTATACATCAATAATATTGCATAACATATTGCACTATATCTTTCTAGGACCAACAAAGCGTTGCTATATGATTGCACAATAAGTAGTATATTACTGACCCCTCTGCAGTCAACATTTAGAATAGTGATGAAGCAAGTTTAAGAATATTAATATTCTGTTATATAATACTCTGTTATATATAATACTGTTAAAAAAATCTTATTTGTACTTAGAGAAAATCTACTATCTACTAATTGATTCAATATTTTATAGCATCACATAAATGAGGTTTTATATATTATTTTTTAACGTTAGTTTATATTATTGGGGAACTAGTATCATAAGAATGAAACTAGAAAAATGGTTGTTTACTACTAAACTAACAGTTTAAAAATGTATTAATGACAGAAAGATGAAACTCATCCGATAAGTGGTTACTCAGATAAATGTAAGTAAAACTACAAATGAAATGAAATGTTTAAAGACAGAAGTATGGAATGAATTATTTTGAAAACTGTTTTGTTCTATATCTCAAAATGAAAATAAAAATGTGTTTTTTGTAGTTTCACCCTTATTTTCTTAAATCCCTGATTTGAATTGTATGAAAAAAATATCATAAAATCCATTTTTAAGCCTTATGTTTAAAGCTCGTTTTAAAGAGTAATTAAACAAATATGTAATAATTTTATTAGTTTTCTCACTACTTTAATAGTTCCAAAGAGCAAGAATTATAATACTAATTGCACAATCTATAGCGCGCAATTTACGCGAAGTGAGTACCTATCATTAATTATTTTCTACTGCACTGCGCTATCGGGAACTTTTGCCAGGAACGTTGGAAAAGCGGCCATATTAATTGCGTTCAAATTATGCAGATTTTTTTTCTACACATAACAATTAAACATCAATTTATTTGTAATTAGCCAAAAACGTATTTCGCCACGCTAGCTGACATTTAAATAAATATTACGAATAGCATTATATGAATTGGGTTGGCCTATAATAAAATAATAATGAAATGTGACGATAATTAGAAACGCAAATTAATTTTTTTGTCATTAATGATAAACATTTTATAGTAGAATATTAAAAAACGTGCTTTAAATTATATCGGAAACTTACGTCGTAAAATATAAGACTAAGGGATAGGCTGATACATAAAACAGATACGCAAGATTTTATTGTTTTAAAATAAAGAGGTGTATTGAAATGGATTTTCTCTGCAGAAAATGTAAAAAAGATATTTTTTTTAATGATATCGACACATCACCACATTTGTAATGTATGACAATATTTTCTGGCAGGATGGTATGCATCCGTAACGAATATAAAAACATATACACGTATTTCAGAGCAAAGATATCTAAAATTCGCCACTATACTGCTCTTGAGACTTCATCTTTTTGATTTTTTCGGTATTCTGCCGTTGAGCCCCTTTTTAGCATCCAACAATAGTCAGCTATTATATGTATAGTCTACATCAGTGTTTCTTAACCGTATTGAAAGAATCGCCCCTTTTACCACGGTAAAATTATC
>JAPMAE010005924.1:0-11125 GCA_036584705.1 Rhyacophila sp. 25_7
ACACGAACCCGAAACGGTTGAGCTATTAATTGACAATTATTACTCGTAAAAAAACTGTCAAAATAATCTTCACATTGTGAAAATTCATATGCTTTATTTTGGAGCGAATATGGTTAAAAGAAGAATTTTTTAAAAAATATTTTTGTTTCAAAATTATTCACCAATCCTCTATTAAATTTATAAATTTAGTAGTGATACTCGTATATTGCAAATAAAAATGCATGTGCGACTATTACTTTAAATTTGAAACTAATGTCTCTCTAATAGTACGCAATAACTATGCTTAATATTTAATAATCTAGACATGCCTAAACGTATTGTGGTATATTTCTTATTATAATATTAAGAATATGAATAAAAGCGTAGATGCCATGTATTTTTAAAAGATCCTACTTTGCTAAATTGTATGAACATTTAAAAAATATTATCCCTTATTGTACAAATTTCCTGTGACACATTTCTCGAAGCGTGTGAAAATACGTACATCGTTACTAAACAGCCTACACATCAAATGGGTTTAGGAAATTAAGGAAGACTGGCTTAGTGCAAAATCCTCTGCAAAGTTTTAATGAAAACACCATAAAAATTTACAGGAAACTGACTTAATATTATTATGAATAAACCCGTAAAGTGAAATCAGACCATGATATTATTTCATTGTATTTTTGGTTAATTTAAAAACCATTTATTAAGATGTTTTATACTTTGAATACTTATATTATATTATAATATTATAAAGAAATACAATTATTCATGGTAAAATATAATAGGATTATTCCACTTTCATATTCAGAAGATTTTAGAAAAGGCATTAAGCCATTCTAACATAAATTATTCTTCGTACAATAAAATGGTCTTTCGTAATATTTGTTCATGATTGAATACTATTATTACATATTTTAATATTGATATACGAGTTTTATAATAGAAATATATATTTTACCGTATTTAATACGAAATTACTTAAAGTAATTTCAATTTTGTATTTTCACATTAATTTGTCGTCGATTTTATATTTTTCCTCATTCATTTTCAATATATAAAATATTAAAATATCATGAAACTTATCTATTCGTATAATATAGTACACTTTTTTTTAACCTATGAATGAATACTATTCATAAATTATTCGTTTCTATTTTAGTAATTCTACGAATCAAATTACGCAAAGGCAATAAATTAAACATGCTTAAAACGGGTATTAAAAAAAAACATATTCACTGGACCGAAAGCCTTTGTAAAAATATTTTCCGAGAGGTTGCGCGCGCAGTCAAATGCTTAACCCTCTTCTCACAGAAATGATAAGGGTTGAAACATCCCGTGTATTAGTTTACGTCAGACGGCTGACGGTGTATGTTGTTTACATAGGTTTATTCAAACTTTAATTAATGTTGTGGAAAAGCGCGATATATCGAAATGTTTTTGACATGAACGGAAAAACAAAACAATAATAAGTGACAGCAATAAAAACGTGTTCGGAAATAAATATTTTTTGATAAGGGGTTGTGAACTGAATATCTTTTTTCGTAATTTAATAAAGTTTCTTTTTAAGCTTATAACTATACGTAATATATACATGAATAAGTTTTGTATAGTTTATCTTAAAAATAGAGTTTGAAAACTTTTGCATATGTTTATATATTTTAATAGTTTGTTAGATTCAACGATAATTTATAAACTAAAAATTATTTCTCAATTAATACTATGCGGCAAAACATCGGTAAGATTAAAAAAAAATAATCGATAATAAATATTTTTAACATCCTTAATTTATATTGATTTAATGATTTCTTTGTAATATTGAAAAATTTGTAAACATGAAATTACAGGAATAGAGAAATAATCAAAACGTAGTTAATTGAAGACTTTAAATATCATATTTTAATAATTTGTATAATAATGTGTGAACGTTAAAACTTGCCAACGAATTTTGTTTGTCTTTACATAAATGTCATTAAAAAAAAATTCAATACTTTTGAGATATTTTGTATATATTAAAATTATATTAACATATAATACATTGCAAATAAACTATTAGAGTTTTGAATTTTGGTTCATAGTTTGCGGATATGGAGATAAATAATTGAGTAAATGACATGGAATTGAACAACGTGTATGATTATCTCCAACAGAATATTTTAATTTATCCAACATTGTGCCATTTTATAGAATATTGAATATTAAGTATACGTTGACTCGATTCTTTGTTATCTATCATATAGTAATTTATTAATAATTATTAACGTTAAATAAATGCTGACTGAATGTTGATAAGTATAGATTGTATAAATTCCTTTTCAATACACTTACAGTTTTTATAAATCTTTTCTATGAACTCAAGGTTCGGCGCAGGCGATAACTTATCCTAAAAGCTTCTTCGTGTATTTTCCATAAGTTCATGCATGCGAGCTTTCAGTTTTAAAGCGTCGACCCAAATCCTCTTGAGCTTTCACGGGCTTTTTTACCCTCAACATGTGTAGTTGAAGAGTATAGTTAGTTAAATATATTTTGATATCCAAATAATGAAAAGGTGCATTGGTTTACGATATTGTGAAAGTGATTAAGTCCAATTAATTTAGAATATTTTGCTATAATATTTCTATAAATCTTAAGAGATATAATTCAATGAAATAATACTACGTGTGTATGTTGACTTACTTGTAGTTAAAATTTAAATTAAAAATAAACTTTTTTTTCTCCACAAATCAGTTTCTAATTAATTATAAAAAAAAATGTTTTAATATTTTTCAATATCAGATATACACGTAGGCTACAATAATTGTTTTGTAAACTATAAACTATGTTATTATATATATTTTCATCATATTTACGAATACTCAACAAGTTTTCAATATTTAAACAAATAAATAAAGGCCGTGACACAAATATATGCTTGTTACACTCACTTAATTGAGACTTCAGTCCTAATAATTTTAAATGACAAAATGTAGAGAACATTGACCATACAACTATTAAATATAAGTTTATTTACTAATTAGAGTACACTACATAAATATATTTAAGAAAATCGTTATAATAATGTAAAGCAATAAATGCCGTTATTAATTGAAAGAAGGCATTGCAGGTGTATTTTTTGCTGCAAAGTGATGGGCTTTTAGAGACGAAACATTTGTTACTAAATTTATTACTTGCGTATTTATATGTAACGGTGTTAGTTCGTATTATAATATTTTTGCTTAATAAAGTTTTTAATGCATATATATGTTAATTTAATATGATATATAGAACTCCCGACGAGTACATTTATTTAGAAGGTTTATTATATGAAGTTTCTTTGAAAAGCTGTTGAATATATATAGTCAGTAAAAGCTTACCCAATATTAGCAATATTGAGATAACACTTAAAACTGGTGTTAGAAAAGTTTGTAGCATGTGTTGTGAGGAAATTTGTAGTTATAACAATATAAAAATGATAATTTTGTCAATGTTTATTGAATAGAAAACATTTTGTTAATAATAATTAGACATACATGGCTAATTATAAACGTAAACTATGTATACATAATTAATATTTACTTGAAATAAGTACGCATTTTATATAATCTGAATATTATACGAAATTCGTCCTGATTTCAAGTAAATATTAATTATGTATACACAGTTTACATGCATACTACACATTTCGATATTTGGATGCCATTAATATTAAATGTATAGAAAAGTTTAGTTAATTTGACGTTTAAAAAACCTTACGTATACGTAAATTGATTTGGTTTTAAAAGTGCGTTCATGAAGTTCTAATATATTCGTATCTCTCGTTTTTATGCACAACGTTCACTTTATCACAAAATAGCCATTTCGGGCTGCAGCAAAAAATGCACGCTCAACTCACATTTCTTTGCATAGTTGTTGAGAAATCTAATTCTTACAAATTTACTTTGATGCTCTACTTTTTTGAAGAGATTTCTCGTAAAATATACAGCATCAGATAGTGTAGTGATATAAAGCTATTATTAAGACGGGAGCTACTGGTACTTTAATAATGTAAATTTTCTGATGAACTGTTCATGATATATTGGTATATATAGAATATATACGAGTATTTTTTATTTCTACATACATTTTATATATTGACCAGTTTAAGCAAAGATGTTTGGAATTAAAAAGATTATGTTTTAAGACAAATGCATATATTACGTTTTCTCATAATTTAACAAAGTTGTAATAAACAAACTGCTCAGAATTAAGACAATATTAATTGAAGACTGTTATCTACATGTTGTAACGGTTTTGTGTCTGTATCGGAAAACGCGTCTTTTCTTTGAGTAATTTTTATTGTTATTTGTTGTTATAATATATATTTTCATCTCATGAAATTTTAGCGAAAGCTAGATTACAATATAATTAAATAAATCAATTTTTAATAATATATTATTATTTTCTACATAAAAAATCAAATTTAACACTACTCCCGGGCCTCGAATAACGGGATACTTTTACAATACAACACGGTTGATAAATTTTGATTTATCCGTATGACATGGTAAAAAAACAATCAATTCGGACAACCTAGATCATGGCATCTCAAAAATATTATATTCGTAATATTCGACATGTTGAGATTTGTTTCGGCCTCGCTATACTGTTTAGTTGTTTCTCGACATTATCTCGGCGGCTACATGATTCACATTGAAAAACAATAAATGAAGGTTTGGGGTTAGCTGATAAATTAAAACATTTTTTTATAATAAATTATCCTATAATGGAAAGAAGTTTGAAGCTCTAGAAGGAATTATAATATAAAAACGCTTGGGCCCTTATCATGAAATACGTAAAAAAATTACACGCTAAAGGTAGACAATCGCTTATTATAATATGCAGTTTTTAAATAATATTAAATCAAAAAATACTCCAGAGTCTTCGGATAATGAAAACCTACAACCTATCTTAAAAAAGAGTCGAATAAATAGGATTGTAAGTGATAATGATGATGAATGATATAAATATTCTAAGTATTTTAAATAAATACGTAGTTTTTTTTTAATTATTTATTGGAAAAAATAAAGGGTATAATTAAAGATCGATATTTTTTGGGACGCATATCCTAATTTTGTATGAACATCAAGCCTCGTATAATACGGATTTGTACAACACGAAATTTTGTGGAACCATATGACCGTGTTATCTGAGTGTACATGTAACTTATTTAATTGTATTCTCTAGCACGCTATCTTTTGAAATCGTGATCGACGGGTTAATGACCACTGCTAGAAAGCATCGGACTTTAAAACCCTTCACACGATTCCTAAATTAAATTATCACTATCTATGATAATAAATCGTAAAGAAATATTTCAATATCTAAAAATAGCATTTAGTTGAGATACTAGGCATTTTCCTCACATTGTATTTTTTTAGTCGTCTTAAAATCAACTACTTATTTTTATATATATATATAACTAGTATAACGATAACGTAAAGGTATATTTAATAAAATGGCCTTAAGTTAGTATCAATAAAATCCATGAAAACAGTATATTCTTCTTAAGTGAATGTTTTTATTCATCTGGACTTAAAGAAACTGCATACTTTGATTTAACCTGTTCTAGTAAAAAATCGTTCTGTGACAACAACTGAACCGTGACTTATTAATCATCTCATCCTATTCATTTTGGTACATATGTACAAACAAAGTAATACAGTTTCGTACATGTACGACAAACATTCAAGCTGTAATGGAATTATTCTCATACAAATTAGTATTAGGTAGTAAACCTGTCGTCAATCAAAATGACTGAATGAGCGCACCGTGGCATATAAAATATATTTGCGTTATATTGTATAATTTAATAACACTGGCTTTATTATTCCAGGAAAATATAATAACAGTTGTGCACAAAACGGTGGCGTCAATATTTTCCTGAAGTAAATATTTAGATTTATATTATATATTATTTGTTAGGTATATATATATATATATATTATTTTCAATTCTGTGCAAATTTCTTAATATTATTTTTTCTTGAAGCTCTTTTCTCGGATACTTTTTAAACACAGTTTAACCAGTCAAATTCCAGAAATGAAAACGTAGTTTGCTAGACAAATTTAAATATTTTGTAGGATTTTAAACATAAAAACGCAGATATATGACTATAATATATTTTTTAAAAACAAACTCGTTACAATGAAACATTCAATATACTTTGAAAAGAAATAAAGTTTTATTTTTGCTTGAAAATTCAAAACTTGCCGGGTTGTAACATTATGTCTGGTACATAAAAGATTAATTTAACTTTTATTACATTATTTGTAACGATATGGTGTTTAGATAATAAGTCTTGGTATACAAATATGGTGCTACTGTACCACAGACAGTTGAATCATAGCATTCGTCTCGGTAGGTGAGTGGATATTGCATTCGATTTACAATATGAGACCCAGAGGTTTCGTAAGTTACGTAGCTGGAGAAAACTGCACGAGTTTTCACGTGCATTTGGAACCATGACATGAACCGAATTGGTTGAACTAATAACTGATAATTACTCGTTAAAAGTCCGTCAATGCAATTTTTTTTCGTGAAGATCCATTTGCGCCATTGCGGAGTGGATATGATTAAAAATTGAAAGTATTATTGTGGTGTTTGTAATTTCACCATTGTTATACTTAATCTACTATAGTAATTAGATTGAAATGGAAATTCATGAACATGCATACCATGAAAATGGTCTGGAATGAAAAAAACTTCTTCTATAATAAAAATGTAAAATATCTATAACTGAAATAACAATGTAATTATTTTTTTAAAAACCTTTTTATAAAATATATTTATCAATTCTAGACCGGAAAATAAAATTTCAATTTCAATAAGTTGACATTTCTTTATTTTTATTTGTCTCCGGATATATCGCACTCCAGAAAACAAATTATTTTTTCACTGAACACAGGAGTATCAAACAGTTGTTATATTTATTATTTTGACAAATAATTATTTGTTTCCTATATTTTAATTATATTTATCATTTATCTATTAAGCCACAGACAAATAACATGATTTTTTTTGTATACAAATATCACATAACTAACAGGTTACCCAAGAAGTTATTTTTGTATCAATCCGTTCTAATATTGTTGTTATTATTAGGAAAATTATAAATAAACCTCATTTTTAATATCAATTGACAATATCATAACAGACAAAAGTATGCTGGATTTAAAAATATATATTTTACAAAAGAGTATTTAAACGTTGTTATTATTTCAATAAAACATTTTTTCCTGTGTCAATTCACAAAATCAATAAAATATTTATTATTAAAATTCATCTAAACCATTTTTTTAAAACTATATAAACTGTTCTGGTTCAAGAATTAAACAATACTCGTATGGCTGGAAGAAATATTTCATTACATTACACTTTTTATATGCATAAATAAAAAAAAACGGACAAAAATGTACGTAATTTTAAATCATATATCGTATATATCGGTGAAAGTTATGTAATGTTACCTACTAAGTAAAATATTTTTTTATATTGCTGAAATAACTTACGTCAACCTCGCGCTTTAGTATTGTATGTTAAAAAACTATATAAATAAAATCCTCGGAATAAATTCTAAAGTTTTATCATAAAAAACACATTTTGACAAAAATATCATTTTATTTAAAGTGACTTCTGGGATTTTTCTTTGGGCTTAAAGAAGAAATAATATGAACGAACGAACTTGTTTTTTAGATTTTAGTTTTTTTTTTAAAGTTTTTTGAAAGAGGTGTCATAAGACTTTCAAAAAGTGCCTAAGAATATTAAAAACTCGAGCCGTATTGATTTTAGGACCTCATAATTTTTTGACTCGCAGGAATAACTGGGATTATTGATAATAAGCCATACTGCTTGCTCAGTAATATTTATTGAATGGTATTTTGGATGTCGCGATCCATCACTGCCACCGTTTTGGTATGGCGGTTGTTTCTTTTGGGCTTAGATAAAGTAAATTGTGATAAATGACGTTTCATTACTGCTTATCTATCTATTTACCGTTGAATGACAAAATAAAAAACACATCTGTATATTTTAGTCACCATCGGGACGCGTTAAAATTTTAAAGTTTATCTATCTACCTTTTATTTTGTACATTTAAGGTACATAAAATTAAGCATCGATATATAATAAATTTGTTTCATACAATCTAATACTTACGATAATTTCTTTTAATGTCGACTACCTGTCAAAACAAATATTTTAATAATCTCGTTTCGTTAGAAATAAATCCACTTAAATTCAGATATTATTTTAAAACAAGCCTATAAAACATTTCGTATACTAAAAAAACAAATTAGTTGCAGATTTTTCATTAATCTGATTATATAAATAATAAATAAACAGAAATGCAAAATGGAACTGCTGTTGATATTTTTTATTGTTATGTACTCATAGCATAGGTGGAAAAATTAATTAAACTTACGTTTGTTGATAACTTCTCGATAATGGATAATTACAAATATGACATCGTTAATTGATGACTTATTTCAATAACTTTAATGTAATTTCAAAACATTTCATTAGCGCCTTAAGACCAACCAATAGAATTTGATGTTTCTCAAGCCATATGCAAAAAGCTTGTATTTAAGAGTAGTCATTATTCATTTAAATTGTTTTATTCACAAAACATGGTTGAATGATAGAAAGAGTTTTGTAATAATGTTTAATTTGTAAGTGCTTATTATTTTTGTGTTAGTGTAAAGACTTTAAAGGATTTATATTTTATATTTATATACGTGTGTGTTTTTCGTTTGTTTATTTCAAATTATTGAATCGTTTTTAATAAAATCTTGAAACCAAATGTTTGTTATTTGATTTATAGTATAAAAAAACTTTTATTTGAATTCGAATCGTCAAAATTACTTTTTCAGCCTAAAAAATCATTTAAGAATGTTAACGCTTCTTGTTTAAAAAATAAAAGCTATGAAAATATATAAATCAGAATTAGAAAGTGAGCATAAATTATTGAAAAAATACGATGAAGCAAAAAATTCTTCGATTTTCTTTATGGAAAAACTTTTCAAAACATTCCAAGTGCTTCGATCAAATAAAATGAAATCTAAAATATTACAACGTGCTGGTAGTTTTACGAAGTGTACCAAGCAAGATGTTAAAACAAATATTGGACAAAAATTGTTAGTGTTTTTTTGTATGTGCTGTATTTACTTTGGTGCAAACGTTTCTGGACATTACGAAACATCGTGGCACTTTTACAATGAAACTGATTGTTGTCTTCCTAATGAAAAACACACTCTAGGTAATTAAAATTAAAAAAATGTTTATAATTACTAAGCTGACATTGAAATTAAGCATTGCTTGTTTGTTATAGCTGTTTGATGTTAATTGGATGTAATAATATTACTACGAATTTTATTCACAATACAGACCCCAAAATGGCCTCCAAATTGTAATTGAATAGAATTTTTTTATATTTTTTTAACTGTATACACAATTTAGTGTTATGTTCTCGTAATTTAATATTATAGAATGACATTTTTAATTAGAATTGTAAACTTGAAAAATAAATTTACGTTACTATTTGATGTTTATTTGCAATCCAAAACAATCCATTACTTTATGTAGTCGACTTTTATTGTTATCATCGATTTTATTTTTCTGATGCATTTCATTTTTGATTTGAATTTAACAGTAGTAAAAGGAAGTTGTCGAATTGGAGTTATTCAATTTGAACTGAATTTTCTTCAATCTTAACTAAATTTATATTTTCGTAAACAGATATTTAGATTCTAATATCCTTTCGATAAAATCTATCTTTTGCCATGTTGCACTTAAGACTATAACAAAAAGATATATTCTACTCTAACAGTATATAAAGGTGTGCAGCAAGACCGTCGTGGGTTATTCATTCTCCGTGTATTCTTATAGTCCTTACTTACTTTCTCAGTGTTAATACAGTATAACATATATTATAAATATAGTGTTTTAGAAATTGTATTTTAAATATTACACGGTATACTAAATAAAAGATCGAAATAATCGATTTCGTATTCTCATCGTGAAAAAACAACTATAGGATTAAAAAAATAATTACTTTCATAATATACGATTTTAAGAATGACAACGTGACAAATAAATCATTAATATGCATATTCTGAATATTTATAATGATATTAAAATGGAACTTTTTTCCTTCGATTATACAGAAAAATTAAAATTATTCAATAAAATGAATAAATTTGTTTAAATGTAATATATGTAAAGATACATAATGTTGATGTCAAATGAAATATGAATAATAATAGATGCTCAATTTGCTTATATATATATAGTTAAAAGTAATTTATTACTTCAATCGGATAAAATATCAAAACACTTATATAATTATTCTTATAAAACAATTTTCTCTTTGTTATCGCATTACATTGTGAATATAATATAACCACAGTGTTATAATTGTATTTACACTGTCTTTTTTACACCCGCAGTAGTTGTTAATTATTAACACAACCCGTTCACTCTGTCTTCTGTTTACAAGTATACATGAAAAGCAAATACTACAATACATGTAGCAAAAATAAAACCACATAGATTTATTTATAACCAGATTTTGAGGACAAGCTATGTAAATTTGAATTACAAAGCTCATCAGTCTATTGCTATTTTTGTGGCTTTAAATATTAGTTGTTTTATTCTTAAAAATATTAAAACCCATATACATATTACTTTTTTGATAGCTGTATTATTAAAAAAATATCGCTGTTTTTAAATAACTAAATTATTTTATTTATCGAACAATCTTAAATAAGAAAATATGTGGATTTAAATAATATATATGTACCTGGAAGAGAAACTACACTACGTAAAAAACGTCACTTTTTCACTGTGGCTGTTCAAAGTAATTTTGGTGTTGCTTCTCATGGATAATATATAAAATATTCTTATATGGTTATAATATTATAGAGTACATCACTCAAAAAAGCGTTTTAAGATACGAGTATGTTACACTATATCGATACCTCAATTTCGCCAAAAATTTACGTAGCGTAGTTTACCTCACAGGTACAGATATAAACTCAATATTGTCTTTTTCTCTTAAAATTGCAGATGTAACAGTAATTAAAATACCCTCATTGTTATTATTATTTCATTTGTTAGAAGGTTAAACAGC
>JAPMAE010005925.1:440-12797 GCA_036584705.1 Rhyacophila sp. 25_7
ATCTTAATTTATTGTAGTATCATAGATTAAAAAATATTTTTTTTTGCATTATATATACTATAAATATATGTTGAGATTTGAGTTATATGAAATTAGCTGAGGTTTTATATAAATTTGTATTGAAAATATATATTTAAAAATATCAATTATTTTGCGCAATATATACTTATGTATATAATCAAACCTAATTAAATTTTTAGATTTAAACTGTTTATAATAGTAAAATAAATCTCTGTTCGATATTGCTGATAAAATAACTGGCTATTTCCAAAGTGTCCATGTTTTACATAACAATTAATATTTATTGCTTCTAATTAGGAATTCAACCAAGAGTGAGCCGGATGAATGGCATAATAATTTACGAATACGCAAATTTCGCTTAGAATTTGAAAGGCATAGTTAAAATATTTAGACCTTCAGAGACATGCACAATTTATAACCTCATTAATAGTTGTGAAAATTTGTTGAATGAACTCAGACCGAGGCCTGTTATCATTTATAATTTGCAGAGTTTTCGCGTGACCGGAAACCGTCACGGGCTGGCAGACAGCCCGCGAAGCCTTTGACGTAAGCTTTTTGCAGTTGGAACTAATAACAAATGAGAACGATGCATTGGTGCTTAAATTAAACAAAATTTAGACACGCAGCATTTTCATAATTAAATTATTAAATTTGGGTTCATGCAGTAATATTCCGCTAATATAATATTGTTGTAATGCTATATTCGTGGTTATAACAAAAAATAAACGTCCACGGTGGCTCAGTAGTCACATTGTCAAGTTGTGAGTGAAAGAGAAATAAATAATCCATGTTAAAATCAATATTTTTTTTTCTTTTTTTTTTAACAATGTCCACTACAAAACATACAAACATAGATATTCACAATGAGAATATTATTTTACGCGTAATAATTGTCAATTATCAGCTCAATCAGTAAAGTTCACGTTCTGGTTTCAAATGCACATAAAAAAAATCTGTGATTTTCTCCAGCTACAAGATTTGAACCCTTAACTCTCAAGTCGTGAGTCAAATGCACTGTCTACTCTCCTATAAGAGCTACATAAAAAAACAAAAGGTGGGTATCACAAGTGAATTGAATTTGTAAAAGACGGTAACGCAAAGAGACACTTAGCCTATCCGACCCCAACACATCTTACTTCTATTAATAGATCCCAATATACTTTTGAGTATGCAATATAATTTAAAAGACATAATTAATGTCATTCTAAACACGACGATTATAAAAAGCACATTTTTATAAGTTTGAGAAATGAAAGAATGACTGTGTTTTGGTTTTTGTTGTTCTTTGATAAAAGAAATTTTCAAAACCTTACAGCACCATTAAAATCAAGGACAAACCTTTTCGATGCACTAAAATATTCACAACAATTTACTTATCATTTTTTTATACTTAATTTGGCAAAAATATAGCCTTTATTGTCGTTCATGGGGTGATAAGTCAAAAAATATTTCTAAATATCAACTGATATATAGAAAACAAAATACGTGCTGTTGAAGTAAATACTGTAATCCAATTGATTATTAAATATGCTATAAAGTAATATGATAATATTGATTGGATAATTTATTTTAAAAATACCATAACAGAGAGTAAAACTCCAAAATTAAATGCTTCATAACTTTGAGTCAAAGTAGATACATAATTGTCTTATAAAGGGAAATTAATTAATATTGCCAAATTATATAATCATAAATTTGATACAACAATATTGTGCCAAAAATATTGTATTTACAACAAAACGTTTATAAAATAAACCTAATTAATATAATTTATCTACGGTATTGAGCTCAATAAAACAATGAAACTCTTGATTCAATTGAAAAATGACTTAATCATAATTTGACCAAAAATTGCAACGCAAATTTATACAAAATTAAATATTAACTTAAAATTAGATGAGAGATGTATTTGACATTATTGATTGGTTCATTTATTATTTGGAAAGGCGCTAGCACGTTCATGAAACTAGTACTCGTTCGGATTTCCTCATTAAATAATCCAAAACGACCTTTTCTCATAATGATGGAAATGACTAAACAGAGTTTTAAGTGAGGACTCGTTCAGATTATATATTAATCTTAATGGAATGAATCATATCTTAAGTCAATATTCCATATAAATTATGATAAATTTCTATATTTCATTGGTTTTTGATTAAATAAATTGCATTACAAATACAGTAAGTGGTAAAATAGTAGCTCAAAAAATGAGAAAAGGCAATAATATATATTCATATATATAAGACAATCTGTATACAATTTTAATTGTAAGTAAATCCCGGTACCAAATACTGAGAGTTGTGAGTTGTTTCAACTTAAATATACTTGTAGCTAAAATTTTTGATAAAATTTATAAATATTGTCATCCATGTAATTAACTTTGTCAAAAACAACACAAGCGAAAAGAAATTCTCAAATAGATTTATTTATTTGTTTCATTTTTTAAACTGTATTATTTTTTTCTATTCCGTATTTGCACCAAAATAGATCATATAATATTTTAATTGTGTGAATTTTTTTTAACAACTGCTTTTATGAGTAAAAGTCGTTAATTGTTATATCAACTATTTGAGGTCATGCTTTGATAACAAATAAAAATGCACAAACATTTGTAGAACATTTTTGTGATAGTTGGATGCCCTATGCACTGATCTATCTTGGATGACTATTTTAATATCTGTCAATTTACTGAATAATTTATCTCATCTATATTAAAATAACATCTTATCAAACAATTTTGAATATATATCATTTAAGTTTTAAATAGGTTTTTTTTATGTAGATTATTCATTTTACACTTAGATAAATAGTTATATCAGTGTTTTTTTGTCTTAAATTCCATATACGCTCCAAAATAGAGCATATGGCACCTTCATAGCATGGGGATTTTTCTTACATTCATTTTTTAAGAGTAATAGTTGTTAATTACTAGTTCAAGCATTTTGGTTTCGTGTCCTGGCTACAATACAAACGAATAAACATGTGTAAAATTTTGCGACATTGCGCGTTGATAAAATAAAACTTACCATTAATAATATGAGATAGTAATCAAAAATTAATATACACTACTAGATACGTAATTTATTTTTACGTTAATTATAATTATATAAATTAAATTAAGTCTTTTTTGTAAAAAATAAAATACATCTCAATAAAAAACGTTCACAAAAAATATAGCTTATGTTGAAAAAGTGGTTGAGCTTTTAGTTATAGAAAATGTTTAATCGTTTTCTCCCTAGAAGCATATACTGTTTAAGTCATCCATGAATTTATGGTTTATCTAGATTTTTTTTTTATTAAATAAATAAAAGGAAATATATTCCATATCAAAGTTACAGACACTTCTGAATTACATTTGTAGTAAAGTTTTTTTAACGTTTAACATTGCTTCGTAGATTTTTAACGTTATTTAAAATAAATACTCAAGTATTATTTTAATTTTAAAAATCAGATGTGAGTTATTTTTACACGCTAATAAATAAACTAATTTACTGTGATCATAATAAAAGATTTTGCCGTATTGGCATGATACAAATTTACAAATTTAAAAAATTTACATGTTTACAAAAAATATATAAGAGTAAAAATCTACCAAATAAGGTTGCTTTGAAGGCTCTTGAGAGTTAATTTAAACTCGCCTTATCACCTTACCTGAATATATATTGCTTTTCATGTTTGCACTTATAATGCCAGGTTAGTTTCAAATTATTGAATTAATAGGCACGCATGTAATAATATTTAATACTTCATAATAAATCATCAATTTGAATATAAAAATAATTTTAATCTTCCATTGGCTGCAACTAATAGTTGCTTTTAAAACTGTTTTCTAGTTTAAATCGTGTTTCTAATGATTTTAACAGATCAACGTATTTTTTTTTCATCGGATAACTTAAATACGATAAAAATGAAGTGAATCACATTTAATTAAAATATATTTTAAGACATTATTAAAATCATAAATTTAAGTACAATACGCCAAAATATGAGTCCACATGGGTGATAAAATTTATATTTTTTATTAAAAATGACGACTGTTAACTTTCTTGATGTTTTATTTTATGTTACGTACAAAAAACGAAGCAATAAAAGAGTGAAAACAGTGTTGTAAAATATTTCTGTCTTTGTTGTCGACTTCGAGAGAAGAGACCGAAAAACACCCATAAATAAAATATCTTAACATCTTGTCAGTGAAATAATCGTAACTTTGCGAGCCGAGCATAAGTCTTTTGAAAAAAAATAAAATAAAAAAACAACTAAGAAAAGTACTTGGAGTCGCTCCATTACACAAGATCACGTTGTCGGGCTCTCGATCCGAGTCATTCAAAAAGTTTCCCCCGGGTGTTAGTGCTGCGAAGGCCGGATTTATGTAGTTGAAAAAAGTTGCAAAGCCGTATTTCAGACACCCACGGTGCCACGATGTCTATTGGCTGCAGCTTTGAACGAACGTTTTGATTTGGTTTTAGTTTAAAAATCTTTTTTTGGCAGAAAGTAAATGTAGAATTATTTATATCGACAAGTAACAAATCCTTTTATACTTTACACAAGTTCGTTATGTAATTTTAAAAATTACGAATATCAATAAAATGAGAATTTTAGTACAACAATTATGTTTTTATATAATCGAACGAACTTTTATAGAAAGTGAACATAAATGTAATTCTAACAAAGTATTCTATAATATAAGTAGGTATTTTTAATAAGTTTTAATATTATTTGTAGAGTGGAAGAGCTAAGTAGTAGTTTTTGATAAAATGATACAAACAGTATCAAATAGCACAGTAAACATATAGGTTTGGTCATCTTGGTCATCGTTTATTAAAACTACCAGGAAAAAATCGTAGCTTAGAAAATATAGGATTACATTAGCACTTTGGAACATAGATTAGTTAGTACTTCTATTTTACATGTATGTTTATAAATATAAAATGTTATAATATGGTAAATTCTGTTATAACAAAAATTGTGGGACAATATTGAAATTTTATTGTAACAAACAAAAGAGAAAATATACTAAATTTATGCATTTATGTTATACTTGACTCTAAACTCGTAAAAAATATATTTCAATATCTGATGACAATATTCACACAGTATTGTCACTTTCGTAGGTGAATGGTAGTGCATCAGACTCACCAGCCAATGATTTTGGGTTCAAATCCCGTTGTCGGTAAAATTTGTGTGGATTTTTTCATGTGAATTTGAAATCAGGATATGAACCAAATCGGTTGAGCTAATAATTGACAATTATTGCTCGTGAAATAAACCGTCAAAACAATCTTCACATTGTGGATATCTAGATATTTGAAGCGGGTATGGTTGAAAAATACAGATATGGTAAAATAAAGGTTGCATCCAAAAACTTAACAATGCCTACCACTGAGACAATTAATTGTGATAAAGCTTTTACTTTAACTGCACATAATATACATTATAAGCGCATTTTTTTAAAATTGATATTTTGTAAATATAAGTGTTAATTATATTTATTTTGACTAATAATCTTTTTTTGTTTTATTTTATTTAATGTGGTTTGGTCGATGTACTCGTATCTAGTACAGGGTGCAGCAGAACCAATTAAGTAGTTTTCAGGAGTTTTAAAAAAAGTAACGGGAGTATAAAAAGATTTTTTCTTTAATTTAAAAATTAGCAGTACATACCTTTGAACTCTTATCTTGGCAAGACTAGTGTTTCTTAAAAAAAATATTTCTTAGTGTTTTTGTTCGTCAAAGTGGCTTGTGAAATAAGGAAGTGAAAAAAAGTGAAAAAAAAAAATTTGATTTGGCATTTTCTTTATTTTAGACTGTATCCTATAAGATGTTTAATGTTAAAGATTGGTTGCCTGGAAACGTATCCCTGGAGAAACGAGTACGTACAACTTCACAACGAAAAAAAGTTAAATATAACTCATATTATGATTATAAAATATATTAACTACAACACACATCAGCTATGTGATTAAATTCATCCCATTTTTTGAAGAAATATCTCATTTATATAAATATAATGTAAACATACATCAGAAAACCACATTTTGCTGAGATTTTGCGCCATTTTGAATAATCTACCACTTTGAATCTTACGAAAAATTAAATGGATAAGTGTACATGGCAGCATTCACACGATTTGGCTAAAGCAGAAGTTAATAACAGTGTATTAACGCAAAACACCTACATCACTGATTGGGTAGTTGGAATTAACAATTTAAGAATACAGTGTATACTATAAGATACATTGCCAAGAAAAGGGTTAAAATCATTATATTTGGAAAATAATGTTCTCAAAATGGCAGCCGATAGCAGAAACACACTGTTGGAGACGATATCTGAAGTTTTGTATTGGTCGTTCATACATATGGCGAGACATGGCGTTAAATTCTTCAATAATCCGCATCCTTAACTCTAGTATGGTGTATTAGCTATGTGTATCTCTTCTTAGTATAATACTAGTTTTCTCCAACTGTTTAGACAGTTTAGCCCAGAACCGAACTGTGTTTGCGTTAGGAACGGCATTGTTGCGCAGAATGTTGAACCGTTGCTGACAAGCTTTTTGCGTTGCAAACACAGATGGTTGTTTTCAAAATACGCACAGACGTGTTTTGATCCAAACCATGTTGTCTACTGAAATGAAGTCATCAACGGAACAGTGTTTAACAGAGAGATCACGTACATCCGCCTCTTCACTATCGTACAAGCATTGACACTTGTTAATCACTTTTGGTTTCACAATTAGTTCTGTCGCATCCTATATTTTACAGTGAGTTATTGAAGGCCCCCCGTTTTTTTTTGTTTAACGCTCACATAATTATAATGAGAAAATAACAAAAAGAAAATACATGTAAGCAACAACTTTGAAAAAAAAAGAAAACAATTGTTTAAAAAAATCACTTATCGGTATTTTTTCTTAATTTTTTAAACCTTCAATGATGAGAAGATTTTGATGAAAAAAAAAGGTAAAACAAATTTAATAGTTAAAAAAAATCAAAGTTCGCTATCAATATATAAATATATCAAAATTGTATGAATAAAATTTTATTATTGGATTCGTAAAGTGAAACCTGTAAAACTTTCCTATAGTTAGTGGCACTAACCACTGTTTTGAGGTGAACACGGAAACAATAACGATAACTAATTAGATAAGTTATGTAAAAAATATCACAGAATCACCCCCCGCATCACATAAATTGAACCTTTTACAGTGCGGCTAGAGAAGATACCAAAGGTTTTTGCGGAAGATATTCCGCTTATCTGCGGCGTGTGGAATGAAATATAAATTTCAAACACTTTTGTCTGAATTTAATTATAAATTAAACTAATTAAAAAGAGGGCAGTTAGAGAGAATTATAACAAGTCTCTGGAAAGGATATAGCGTTAAAATTTCGGAAAAATAAAAAAAACCAAATGTTACTTGTGACACTTTGCGGGTTGCATGGTTTTAGTATTTTAATTTTATCCTTTAGGGTTAATATGTATTTTGATTTTGTTTATTATTAATTATAAAAATATGTAAGATATTCTGAAAAAAAAAATCACATAGATATACATAAAATTGCTAATCAAGATTACTTAAAACATACATATTATATTATGAAGATATAGTTGGCATAATGTTAATAAATATACTCGTAACATATTTTTTCTACTTATTTTCAGAAACTAAATTTTAAAATTCAAATCAATTTTTCTCCCTAGATATTTACTAAACTGACCGACTGAACTGATTGATCAATAGAAAATATATTAGAAGTCCAATTATTTAAAAATATTTAATGTTAGACTATATTATTAGAAAATAAGTATATGAAACATTATTTTATTTAAATATAAAAGATTTTTGCCAAGAATTAAGGGTAATTACAATTAATGTTTTTATTAATTTTTCATCCTGAAAAGACGTAACTAATGTAGCCAATAGACAGGAATTATTACTATATAATAAAAAAATCTTTTGAAATTATTTACACTACGAGGATTATAAATCCCACACATAGATTAAAAAATAGATATCGAGAAAACATCTACTAACAAAAATCGATCTTAAACGAAAACGATTATTTTCTTTAAAGAAGCTTTACGCTCAATTGGACATTATTTTCTTAAAATTGAAACTATGCTCGCGCTATTCTAAAAATGACTTATAGACTATTAAATATCAATCAGTCATTAAAAAAGCTTTGATAATTGACAACTATTATAATACATTATAGTTGACATTGACTACTCCTAATCGCTTAATCAGTTTTGCTGCATCCTATATAATAAAAGAAATATAAATAAATGCAATATGCGTTTCAATTGTTTTTATTGAAAATGTATAGTGATAATGTATTTTTTTATTTTACGAGTCACAATACATTGCACAATAAAAGATATATATTATCGTAAACAATTGCTACGGTATATAAAATATACATATCAATTTTAAAAAAATGTATAAAATTAAATTGTTGAAATAATATCGTCTAAGATTTGCAATATTAGAAAATGTTAAATTATTCTTTGATCACTTAAATTAATATTATTATATGAGTATATGTACTCTCTTACGCGAACAAATATATTTTAAAGCAATATTTTTTATAGTTTTTGACAATAATTAACATGGTTTTACATATGAATACATGATATCAAGTTTAATGTATTTGAATATATAATATAAATCGAGAGTTTTCAAATATTTTTTTGTTAGATAATTAAATAAAACGGCGTAATAACTTTTATCATCTAAAAACAGCTCTAATTAGACAAAATTATTGTAACAATAATTAATTTAATACTAAAATTCAATAAAACATATATATTTTGTCGTAAAATATTGTTTTGTGGATTTATACTAGCAGAAGGCGTTAAATAAAAAAACACTGTTTTTAGAAAATTGATTTTTAAAGTTTGAGTCTCTTACATTCATTTTTATCTTCTAAATTTTTTTTAAAGAATTAGAATATGCTTATAAATACCAAATCTAATCAAAAAAAATATTAGTCGCTTTAATGTGTTTCCCGAGTAATAAGATATTCAATATCGAATTTAATAGATCGTGATATTTTAATATTAAGAAAAAAAGTACAAGGAATATGGCTAAGCTTGTTTTACTAAATGATAGATTGAGCGAAAACTGCATTTTTATGTGAAAGCGGTCATTTTTCAATATGATGATTAATAAAAGAAAAATACTTCTATCAGTTAAAAGAATTATTGGTCTTTTTAAATATAATACTGCATTGTATCGATTACAAGACGCATGGTTTTCCCTATTTTTTGTCTTTGTATGTTCGTTTGTCGTTGTGCGTTTTATATTTAATTGTGTTTTTTCATTATGTTGCTAATGGCCGATGAGAAATTATGCATATTCAACCAATATATTGCAAGCAGGAAACTAGTGAGGAGCATACTAGCAACCGCTGCTACGTAATTGGGATACAGTCGTTGCTTTCTGATGATCCAGCGTAATAATTTTCTAATAAAATTGTAGTCTTTACTGTTGTTTATAATACTAAAAATAATGATTTATTTTAGTAAATAATAATAATGTTAATAGTAACAAACAAAATCGGTTATGTTCTAAAAATATATTTTATATACGTACAAAAATAAAAAAAGTAAACATAAATATATATCTTTAATATATTCAAGAAAGTCTACTGATTAAGCTCAAATGATTATGGTATAATAGTATCTCTAAAAATAAAATCATCAAATATCAAGTGGAAGATATGGATAGCCAAGGTAATTCCTTTGAGTATTAACCATATTGGCAGAACTATTGTTGATGTACGAGTACAATGATCGTATACCGATTTTCTATAAAAATTCACGTTATTATTTAAGCTAAATTATTTATTTTATATTACTTATTGGATGCAAAGATTGAGTGATTTTGGTGTAATTGTAAAATTTTTACTTTTATAAACTAAAACCTAGTTGTTTAACAAACCAAATGATAGTATTATTGCAGCATGTATGTAAAAACAACTTTTAAAATATTGCATGGAGCAAACGGAACCTTGCATCTTTGTTATATTGTATGTGAAAGCTTGTGAACTTTTAAACTAAAACTTTACGAAAATTTTATTTTATTTGAAGCGAATTTCAGCGCCACACAATTCCGGTTTTATTCTGCGGCCAGCACTGTTCAAACCAGGCAGGGTTTTAAAACCGACTTTGAATAAATAACTCTCAAAAAAGGTTTCTTATACATATTTAATGAGACGGATGAAAATTTTACGTGACTGTAATTTCTGGCGAAATACAAATTTATAATCCGCTATTTGTATTCCAAAGGAATGTCTGATAATAATTATTAACAACTGAAATCTCAGAGTTAAGTTTGTGGTATTTTAATTACGGTTACAAGTATTAAAAGTGTCAAAAATATAATGGCTTTCATACACTCTCATTATAAAAGAAAAATCAAGATAAACTTAATTATCAAGATTACATATAACATTAAATGTAAAATTATGAGAAATGTCATAAAATTATTGTTTTTTTGCTTAAAAAATGAATGTATAAAGAAATAAATACCTTTTTTTTTATAGTTTACATACACATAAACATAATCAAGTAAATAAATTTTATAACGTTTTCATTAATGTTAAATTTATGATTTGTCGTTGATAATAAACATGTATTTAGAACTATAAGAAAACTTTACTAACCTTTATTGAAATAAGTTGTACTATATTTTTTTGGAAACTTGTATATTTGTTATAGGTGTAGATTAAATATTTTTTTTTTAAATTAATAATACTGAAAAGATTTCTTAAATATAATTGATGATTTTGAAATAATCATCGTTTAAATATAGGATATAAAACCCTAATACAGGCCATGAAATCATAGAAACGTAAACAATTATATTTGTTTATATCAGTTAAAAATGCTGTGACAGAGTTGGTATTGATTTTTTAAGTACGTTTGAACCCTCTTTAGGCAAAAAGGCTTAACCCTCAGTATTTTAAAAAGTTTTTTTATTTTATAATCACAATGTACGAGTATTTAACTATATACAGGTTCTGTCGACAAAAACTAAGCCGAAAATACTGAATTATTATTGAAATTTTAGATTTTGAAAAAAGAGTGACCTATTAACTTTGTATGGAAAGAAAAAAGAATTAACCCGCAAATTTAATGATTTTTCTTTAATAAAATTTTTAAATTATGAGATCGAAAATTAAGTACCATTTAATTGTTTATTATGCATTTAAAGTGTGTGTTAATGTGACTAAGACTAAAAATAATTAAAAAACGTATTATATATTGTGGGTCCTGTAAAATTTATTTAGTAAAAGTTAATATCTTTTGCTTAAACACTATCAATTTTGCTGCATTTATAAAATCTAATAAATAGTAATTTTGTGCTACAAGTACTTGTCTTAATGTTTGTCTATATTATGTAATATTTATGGATTTTTCGTGACAAAAATTAAAAAATATTATTTATGTAATTTAATTAAATTTTGATAGTGCATAAAACTTGAATCAGTTGAATGCATTATCAAGTTTTAAGACTACATTAGAAAAAAATAAAAAATGCCGCAACAGTGTGTATAAGAATTAAAATGCTGAATTATATATGTTTTCATGCACATAAGAGATTTTAACATAATCTATGACCAAATAACTAAACAATAAATATGCTTAATGTGCAACAATATATAATATACAGTTATTCAATATTCAAAAATAATTTTAAAAAATCAAATTGAAAATATATTTGGATTGCGTTATTACTATAAAAATAACTACATTTTTTTTGTATGTAAAATTGGTTTAAAATTATTTTTTTCATTATAAATGAGTGTATAGCGTATTCGACTCACAAACTGAGAGCTTAGCGTTCAAATTCCATAGCTAGATAAAAAAAATGCACAAGTTTTTTTAATGTGAATTTGAAATCAATACATGGACAAAACTATTTGAGCTAATAACTAATAATTATTACTTGTAAAATATCTGTCAAAACAATCTTCACATTGTAAAGATCCATATGCATTGTTTTGGAGCAGATATGGTCAAAGAAATAAGACATATTTAAACTTCTCAAATGTATCTTCGTATTAGAAGTTTTATAGTTACATGTAAGCTGTATGCAATTTTATTTATCCAAATAATCGAAAAGATGAGACTTAATAAAGTTTCGATATGGACGAGTAGGTCGTGTATAATTCTAGTATAACCAAATTGTTCACCAGTGTTTTATAAAGTATTCATAATGAATTTGACTATATATTATTAAAAGCTGGTTATATTGTAGTAATTATTGTGTTTCATAATCGTTTAAAGCTAAGGTGATTAGAAATAAAATACACATTTAAGCCACTAAAGCTAAAATTTT
>JAPMAE010005926.1:0-12797 GCA_036584705.1 Rhyacophila sp. 25_7
AAAATTGATTATATCAGGTGTTATATTAGTGGTCTTAAATGAAAATTGAGAATAGACTTATTTCAAAATACTAATCAAAGACTCTGTCAATGGATATTAGTAGTTATTGATCAAAACTGAAAGCATCGACAGTTTGGTCTTCAGATGCAAATAACTTTTCTGGAATTGGTGTTCCCCGCAATTATAATTGCATAAAGAATATTGAATTGCAATAAGATAATTATTTTTTAAATATCCGTTGTGGGAAAATGGAGTTTCCCGCAAATTTCATTTACATCTGATGAGTGAATGAATTATGATATGATGCGAATGAATATATTTTTAATTGTTAACTATTGATAGATTGTAGTAATCTTCCAATCTGCTTATTTTTCGATTTAGTTAGCTTTATTCCTAAGGGGTAATCCATAAACCACATAATGCTTATGAGGCGTAGGGGGGGTGACCACCAACGTCTAAGTGGCATAACAATGGGGAGGGTGGGTTAATTTTTATTGTTATGTAACACTTTTCCTTCTCAAAAAGTAGATAGGAAGTAATTATAAATTGCATTCCTATTTAATCTTTTCTGTGCCGGACATAATTATGTGGAATTCCACAACCTGGTAATTTATGAATTTTTAAGTAAAAATAGAACCTAAATATTTCTTTTAAAAGTATATTAAATATTTCTTTATCATGACTTTGATTTAAATGACCATATTATAATCATTACTCTGCACTTTTATATTTAGAATTAGCCAAATAACCTACGTTTCAAGTTGTGCGAGTTAACTCGCTTTTGGCACTTAATCGGTCAATGTGGAAAGTTACTTAACTTTTGAGAGGAGGAGGAGGGTTAAACTGAATGTATACATGGAGGTAAAAAAAACGTTGATGGTTTATGGATGACTCCTAAGTGTGGAACTTCTGTGTTAACTCAAATGTAATCCTATTATTTACACACTATATATAGTTCTATAACATGAAAACAGAATTGTACTTCTCATGAATGCAAAAATGAATCATAATGGTGCTAATTAACTAACTTGTCCAATGGGTACTTGTATCATCCATGAAGAATGATTGATCCATTAATATTTATTATATCAAAGGTTCTTCTAGATTAAAGGTACATATGTCTATGTCTGGTTATAATTCATTTTATCAACCGTTAAGCCTTTGCCAGAAAGCCATTATATTGAAATAATAACATAGATTTTATTCTTATTTCTCACTTATTACTCAATTTACCACAAAATATATTTTTATAAATGTGTCGCATCATAACATTTTCATCTCTCTATTGAAAAATTATATTATTCCATCAAATTCCATTTGAAATCTTAGTATTTTTCATTGTGACTGCTGATTCCTACTTTCCGACACACAGAAGGTCTAAGTGGTATCTTTTATTATAAATCTGTTTAAAAATATTTTTTCATTAATTACAGGTTTTCCAACTCCAATTCTTACAAGGTGGATGACAAGTTTGAATGTACATGCATTGGAAGTCACATGGCTATGGAGGAAAACTCTGTACAAAGGGCTGATATAAATGTACCGATAACAAATGGTGAAAGAAAACTTAAAATGAATTTCGCACCAGAATATGTGGCACCTGCTTTCCCTTATAGGCAATTTGACCATCTCTTCACAAACCCAGAATATCGTCAGCCGAATCACCAGACAGTTTCATATAAACGACATCACAAAGAGAATCAGGAATCCCAAGATATATCAAAAAGACAGCAATATTTTGAGTATTCTGGAGGTAATAATTACAAAGAATCTATCTATATGGATGGTGAAGTTTTGAAGCCATCAGTTTATTATGGTTCAGATGTAGTTAATCAAAAATATTATTCTGACAGAGTCAATTTTAGTGAAAAGTTGCCTCTCAAAGAATTTTATCTGTCGTCTACACCAGGACAAGATAACCGATCGCCGATTCATGAGAATATAGCGAATTTACCCAATTCTGAAATACTAGAAGATTATTATTCTAATAAAGACAAGCATTACCAATCACCGAATTCAGTTAGCTCTATGGAAATACGTAAACAAGAGTTTGAAGATTTCATTGGAAACATTCAACCTCAACAGCAGCATTTGCTATCGGGTACAAATAATTTTGGATTTCATGAAACAAATATTGACAAGTTTTTAGACAATAGACATAAAATTGTTCCAAATGCCAGTGAACCTCTCCAGTCACCAGAAAAAAATTACCAAACAAGCCAATCAGTCAACCTTAGAAACCGTGATGACTCCGATGAAACAAGTTCACCAAACACCGTGAAAAAATCTCCATTAATAATTGATAACAATGATGATGAAGTAAATTTACTATCAATCGAAAATAATTATGGAGTTAGTTCTGATATTTCCTCACCTTCACTTCGAATGCCATATGGTACTGATAAATATGAAGATTCAAATGAAACAGAGGGAGAAATTACAAAAAATATTCAACAAAAGAAGAAAAATAAAGTAAAATCACAGTATATACTATCAAAAGAGAATAACTACAATACTGTAAAAATTAATCCTGATAATTCTCAAGATCACGATCAATTGAATACAGATTCTGAATCCTTTGGAAATAGCATCAAGTTGAACAAACCAGATAGCGGTGAAGATTACCCAGAGAATGTAAGCAGTGCTCTTTTGAGAGATGAGTTGAATTCATCGATGGGAGAGTCAACCGTTGATTCAAATGTTACAAAACATCTAGCTATTGACAATCAACTTAACAATGATTCGATATCTCTTGAAGTATCACAAAAACTATATCTAAAATTAGGAAAAATCTATTTGCCAATGTACACTTATCCAAGAGGATCACTAAAAGTAAAATTAATAGTGGACGGAGATGAATTTTGCAAGAGCGATGCGACTAAGTTTATTGACAGTGTATCAGATGATTTGATTGATATAATAAATTATATTTGTAAAAAATCGAAACATCTTATATAATTAATTCACATGGATCTATCTGCATGCATTCCCAGTCAAAATTGTCATGAGTAATGCTGATAATGCTGATGATTTGACACTCATCCGGCGATTTGATGTTCCATTTTACCATATCTATATAATACCTGATGACTTACGCCCGACAATGACGAGACGACCATACCAGAAGCATAATAGATATGATAGAATTAGGATAATGAAATATATTATTGTAATTTTTTTCTATTTCATTAGACTCCGAAAAATCTGCTTTGTAATTTAGTTAACAGGAGAATGGTTTATCTCAATTTTCTGTTTTACTTTATTTTATTTATTGCATTTTTATTAATGATTTTGACTTATTATGAACAATCTTACTGAGTATAACACAAGTAAATTGTTAAATGTATCACTTTATTGTATTTGTAATGTGGCAACTAGTGTTGAATTATAAAGATATAAAAAATTAAATGTCTTTTTTCTGTTTTCATGGCATCACCAAAATACTTATTACATTATGGAACTGTCTACAACTCAGGGAATTTATGTATCGGTAACTATTTAACCATTTGTCTGATCAGACCACAGAACATATAATAATATAAAAGACTCATGCATATAAAAGAATATATACACAGAGGCAGTCAAAAAGGGGGGAAGGGACGTGGGGGCGGTAGCACCCTCCCCACTTAAAGATGTTAAATATGTACAGGGTCAAATTTAGTAAAAATATATGTTTAGAAATATTTATATTTCAAAAAACAATCCAATAAAATACGGAAATTTTTCTTGACGAACACTTATTATAATACAGAAAAAAGTATGCGCACTTGTCATCTGTCATTTGTTAATAATATGAATGGACCCGAAAAATCACATGTACTTCTACTACTACACAAACAGTAGTACCACATGAAAGCAGTGTCTGAAAAATATATTGATATCAAAATATAGTGATACCTAGGCAAGCAATTTAATATCCGAGATAGCAAACGACGTTTATTAAAAAAAATTACTCAATTTAAAGAACAGCAGTCATCTAGTATTCGTTAGAAGGATATGTCGAACCAACCACTCTTATTTTTTGATAACACTATGAATATAAGGATCATATTCAGGTGTTAATAAATTTAAACAAATGACAGACAAAAATTCTCGATTTTTTCAAATAATTTTTCAAAAAAGTTGTCTCACCACACGTCCCAGTTTGAAGGCATGATTCCGATGCTTTGGTCAGTATGTCTTTTGTCCCAATAATTTTTTAACAAATTAAAATGTACCAAATATACAAAAAAACATATTTTTTTATATACACACACAAACATAACATAACCGTTATTTTATAAATAAAACTATTAAATAAATCCAAATGTGTCACTGACACGTGCAAATTGAAAGTACCAATTTTTGGCAATTTGTGGATGGATATTGCAGAAATATTTAATTAATCAATCCGAATGTGCAATCTTTCATGGCATATTTTTTTTTAATGTAAGCAACCAAAGATTTACTAGTGAGAAAAAACTTGACAGGTGTCATTAGATACATAAGTAATAATCGTTATTTTTTAGGTCAATTATTTCAATTTTTGGGTGACTAACCTTAAATGCTATTATAAAAGTTAAGAAATTGTATTGTATAGATCCGTGGAAACAAATTAAAGAAATTAATAATTTTATGAAAAACCATTTTATTTTATTGTAGAGAACAAATACATTTTAGAATATAAAAATAGTAATGAATAAAAACGTCAATATTTTATGGATTACCATATATAAACTGAAAAAAAATTCATAGTCTGACAAAACATTGTACTTGTAATAAAAATAATATTCAACACTATATTAGGTATAAAAAAATTATGTTTCAAATACATCAAGTTTGATGGCTTAAAAATAATAAATGCTTTTTATCAATTGAACACGATACACAAGCACACAATATATTTTAATGAAACATGTTAAATTTAATGAGTAGACTGAATTCGAAACAAAAAACACCTTTCGCCGTCAATAGGCAGAAAGGACATATTAGAAATTACACGATAAATATGTTTTTAAATGGCACATGTATTTTTCATTTTATAATGTTATTCGTATTTATTATGAAAGTATTTGAAGATATGATGAGGATTTCAGTCATAACAGTTCGCTCCATTATTTATAGAACAACTATACAAAACGTATAAAACATTTCATTGATAACTGTAATACTGCAAGTCTCAATTTCATAATGAACTTACATTGAATTACTCAAAAAATTATTTTACATAACAGAAACTGTAACTTTGAAAACAATTCGTAGATACATTTCATATTTTATAATTTCGTTTCAGCTTAAATTTCTTTGGCAATGAATTAAAATTCTACAAATATTTTCTGCAACTTTATAATATTTTTAATTAAAAAAAACTTTGGACAATATTGCAAGGTCAATAAATGCACTGGTTTAATTTTCAATTAATCTTTTCATGTTCACAAGCTAGGTTAATACCTATTCCCATTATATTAAAAGTATTTATTTATTCATAGTTGATTAATGATCCATTAAGGGAGTAAGTAACCAGTGTATTGATATGTGATATAAATATAAATAAATGTGTTTTTTTTTTTCTATTTTACTTTGTAAAGTGAATTTTCACAAAACGTAAATGATTTTTACTCTACTAAACCTGAAGCGATCTCCAAAATAAATTAGACAACTATCAAATACTAACTATCAAGCTTTTTCAGTTGAGTTTTTATTTTAATAACATTCAAGAATAAATGAAATTTAATAATTCAGCAGTTTAAATGGTTTGTCGATTATCACCACTGATGAAGAACTTTTTTTAATTTGCAATAATTACACAGTTCAGTTGATGAAAATCAAAACCACCGTTAGAATAAAACTTATGTCATATGGCCTTTATATTTTATGGTTCCAGTTTGGGATTTTTGAAGCATTCCATCGGTAGAGCCTCAGAGATTGCCCTCACATTATTTACATCTAATTGCAGTTTCTCCACATCCCTTTCGTAATCCTTCAGCCACCTGCGAAAACATAATAAGTATGCATTTCAAGAAGTTTACTCCGAAGGTCGCATTAACCATAAGACAGAGATTACTTGCAAGAATAATTACTATCAAGTGTGTCGGTATTTCTGCTAACGAAGGACTATCTATAAGTTTCATTAGCTGTTGTTTAAAGATAGCATAAAAACTGAACGTTACTCAAATTCAAAATGCATAATGCTAGAGTATTACACAAGTAATCAATCCCCTAATTTTTATAGAGAATAATATAACATTGATATCTTATGTTTGTTAATATAAGGCAATGAAGATTTCTGTGTGCACTTTAATATCAATTTTTTAAATTGTAAGATGGTATATATTATATCTCTAAATGAAAATTATTTATTTAATGTTGGAATTATCCTACACCTTTATAATAAATAATAAACAGACATAAAAAAAAATTTCCAGTCCAGCCAGTTCAGAAAACCAACCTCTCGATTGTAAATACTGTGTGATATTATTAAATTCTTAAATAAAGAAGATAACACATATATGTTTAGAGACGAGCAAATGCCTAAGAAACAAGAATGGAGGGGAGAAAAAACTAACCTTTACTGAAAATATTACTCCCAAGTCTTCAAATTTGTTATAAGTTGGATAAGTATTTTCTTAATAATGATAGATATTATGAAAAATCATAATTGCAACGAGAACTGAAAATACTGTATGTCTTAATATGGCCCCAACCACATAAAAAATTTGTGAAACGTTACTTGCAAAATTTCATCAACAATTAATTACATTGTAATAGGAAAAACTCAATGCAAAACTAGTTTAAATTTTAAACAGACCTGACTAATCAAAGTTTGTTTATTTTAATATTTATTGATGTTATTACAAAAATTATGGAATATCTCACAGTACATGGCTAGTGGGTTCGAATCTGTAGCCAGTAAAAATTACACATATATTTCATAGGACATTCAGAATATTGAAAACTGAACCAATTTTTTTTTATTTAGATTTTCTTTAGGTTAGAAAAAGTCGAGCAATACAACCCAAGTGAATAACTTACTTTTGGTGAGAATTTCTGATGTCTTGTAAAGACTGTATACGGGCTGTGAGATTGGCTCGTTTCAATTCCAATTCTGCATCATTCAAATTATGCTCTGAAAATTTTAGGATAAAATGTAGCAAACATGCACCATAATTTTATTACTTATATCAAAATTTAAAAAGAGAAACAAGGTGTCTTACCAAGTGTGTCAAGGGATTTATCATCTAAATTTGGCAAGTACTGCAATTCTTCAATGATTTTATTCACACCTTTCAACGCCGTTTGTACAACTTTGTCTGCTTCATTAGCATCGTATTTTGCTTGACTCACCTGAAAATATATAATCAAGGGTATTACAACACAGAACATGGAGCAGTTGGAACGAACCGCTCCAGGCGCAGGAATCACGGGAGCGCAAAATTAGAAAGGGACAAATAAACATTTGTGAAAACTTTTGTACAAAAAATTTTTAATTTATAAGATTTTCTATAAAAGGCAATAATTTTCAGAAACCCTACCTACTGAACAAATAATAAAATTATTAATCTTATCCCTATCAACCAAGGGGGCCTTTCCCTAATGATTCAACTGATGCAATGTAAACAGCAGCTTCAACGAGAAGTATTACTATAAATATAATGGATATACTCGTATAAAAATTAAAAGACAATGGTTTCATTAATCAACAGAAAAAATAATTGTTACTGTCAACCTTACTGTCTCTTTGATACGTGAAACTGCAATTTAGCTTTCACAAGAGGAATATCGACTGGGTCCATTTAAGAAGAAATATCGAAAACCACGAAGACTCAAAACTAAAATAAAATACCTAACTATCATTTTGTATTAACACACTTTGTGCAGGAAGGGTATTTTTACCTGCTCAACTGACAAGCGGGCAATTTTGGGACAGGTACTACTACCTTTTGTGCCAGTCCCACTTCAAACGTGTGAATGTCTATTCGCTTATTTCATGCGAGAATTAGCGAACTATATCCCTTACAAACTTGACAAACTTAAAAATATATATGTCTTTTTCTTACACTTGAGTATTCTTTTATGAATGAGCAGAAATGGCGACATTCATTAGCAATCCACATGATTTCTTTAAATATAGTTTGCTCGTTAGTTTATGAATATATCTTTACATATTTTATATGACTATGGATTTATTATGAAGATGTTAAAAATATATCTACTTTCTGCTTATATGTACTTAATTATCTTTGCATGGGTGAGCGAACGGAATCTATTTTTTAAACACTCATTTCAAGTGTCACCAAACACGAATGCGTTAAATCATAACATACTCGTATGTGCACATTTTGTGTCATTCCCTCAGACAGGAGTGTGTTTCTATGAGTATCATACTTAATGTAAATATTAGGATAATGTTTTTTGTGTACAATTCATATATACAGTGAAAGAAATATTTTTTACCAAAACTAGCTGTAAATTTGTGATTAATACCATGTACTTATGTAACGATTAAAAAAACAACACAGTACTGCAGAACAATGTGTGGTAAGTCAGGATTTAAAATTTTATTAAAAAATAATTGTTATTTTGGAAGATAGAGCAATTTTTGTAAAATAAGTTTTTTTAACATTCTGCTGATATTAGCCTGCTATACGTGGCTGCAAATCTGCAACACAGCCCGTACAAAGTATGTTGATGATAGATTATTGTTATCATTGACCGATTAAGTGCCAGAAGCAAGTTAATTCGCATAACTTAAAACGTCGGTTGGTAGACAAATTTGGATATTTTGAATTATTTAAAATATAAAAACACAGATATATAACTAGAATGCGATCATTAAAAACAAAGTCACCATAAAAAAAAACATTCAATATACGTTTAAAAGAAAAATTAAGGATTTATTTTTGCTTAAAATTCACAGCTTGTGGGATGGCGACATTCGTGGTGGTCAAGAGTTGAAGGTCACTTCAACAATTCCCATTCGGATAGCAAGCTCTCTTTGCGAAGTGCTATCTACCGTAATGCGCACCCCCAGATGTCTAAAGCTGCCGACCCTCTCGATATGCTATCCACCGCTAGTCATGGGGGAATCTGGATCGAGACAGATAATTACCACACTCGTTTTCTCTGTGCTGATTTTCTAACCAACAGAAGACGAATTTGTGTGCAGCCTATCAACAATCTCTTGAACATCCTTAGTAGACTTGTCGAATATGACAGCATCATCAGCATATTCCAGGTCACATAACTTCAAATTGGGGGCTACAGTTATTCATCGGTTAGGGGGTATTGACTTATTAGTATGAAATCAAAGATGATAATGAATAGAAACAGTGCAAGGACACTTTCCTGTCTGACTCCAGTCGTGTCTCCAAACTATTCAGTGATAGTATCGCCAGTTTAGATAGATTTGATGATGGAATAATCTTAGGAGGTATCCCGTATACTTTTGAGCATCCTCCAAAGTGATGGGCGGTGAGGACTGTCAAATGGCTTTTCGTAGTCCACAAAGCAGCAGGTCATTACTGTTAAGCTCATGGCTCTGCTGAAGTAGACAGTGCAGGTTGTGGACATAGTTCGCACAGGAGCGTCCCGGTAGGAATCCTACCTGGTTCACTCGGAGGACATGCATGATTGGGTCTCTAATTCGCATTAAGAGTATATATGCCAAAATCTTTCCCAGAACACTAAGCAACGTAGTGCCTCAGTAATTGTCACAGCATAGAGGGTCGTCTTTTTTGTGAATTATGATCACCTCCCCAATTACCCAATTTCTTGGGCAGCGTTCTTCACTCAACATTCTTGTCATCAGATTGTAGAGTAATTGTAATTGCGTTTACGCCACACTTTAAGAACTCCGGATGTATCCCGTCTCCTACCGGTGCTTTCCTATTCTTCGGCCTTTTCACAGCAAAGATAATTTCATTATGTGTGGGCGCATGGTCGGGTATGTTGGCTGCTCAGGGCATAAGTGCGGCCTTCTGAAATATATCTAATGGCTTTGTGGAAGGCGGGTGGGCAGTTCAGTACCTTGCTGAAGTGCTGCTTCCAGATACTTTTGACACTGTTTGGATCAGAGGTTATGGCTCCACCTGAGTTGTGAATGGCTTTGGGAGGTGGTACTCGCCCTCCACATACGTCGCGAATTATCTGAAGAGCTTTCTGGTATCTCTCCTGCGTGCCGCCCTCTTCTGGTGCTTCAATTTGTTCATTTAAGAACTGGCACTTATCACGCCGCACACGCCCTTTGACAACTCTATCTTTTCTTTGGTATTTTAACCTGTGTATTGCGGCTTGGTTTGGGTCTATTCCAGTGTCACGCAGAGCTTTCAATCTGACTCGCTCATCGATCTCACTCCATGTGGCGTCAGACTTTGGACGCTCTCTGCATCTGGGTCCGAGGACATCCTGCGCTGACAAGGTGATGACATTCTTTAAGAGGCACCAGATAACACTACTAAATATTATTGTTTGTATGTCCTTTCATATCCGTTGGTGAGATGAGCTCCACACTATATATCAAACATGTTATTTTGTGTTTCATAACTTTGCTATATAACGAAGTTATAGAAGTGTCCACACTGGTTGTAGCAAAACGCCCAGTCGTGATCATAGCGTCGACAGAGGAGGTAGTACTCGTTGCAGCAGCTTATATCATTTTGGCAAGAAAAAATAAGAAGAAACGGAGGTACTGGGTGCGCCCATCACTACAAGCTCGTGAACAGTATGGCGGGACCCAAATATTAGACGATTTATTAAAAGATGACCGATATCTGATGTCCTGAGAGATCAGGGATAATGGAAGTTTAAACTTTGTGCAATTGACCAGCTCGGACTTCGAACTTATTTTACTTGGCATTGGCCCAAAAATTGAAAAAAAACACAAATATCAGGGCATAAATGATTCTTTGATCTTTACCGAGACCACTTGGATAACAAAATGACATGTTATATAACAAGAAAATGTTACACAACATAAAGTTATTCAACATTTTTTTTGAAATTTTCTAACAAGTTATATAACATAGTCTATTTAAAAGGTTTCACATATTTCATTTACCTTAGTTTTCGCATTGTCCGTTAATTGCATGTCATCGCTTGTTCTTATTTCATGAATGCCGATTTGTCTTTCAGTCCCAGAAACACGACCTGTTGGATTTATATAATTTCAAAACATCTAACACAACACAAATGGAAATGCTTCAAAATACAATTCACTATCTCATAGAAATTGGTAAGGCAACATTAATCTCTTTGTGAATATTTTAGTCATATATAATATTAATTGATAAAGATATAATAACAAAAACGTGTTCATATAGAAAATCGACATTATCCAAAGAACACGCCTGCTGTAAGAGTACTCAGTATATTACCTGATAATAACAATTAATAACCCAGTCTATTCCTACCTGAAAGCTGTTCTGCTTCTGTGTATAAAGTTCCGGCTTCTAATTTAGTCGCTGCAGCCTTTTCGCGAATACCATGGGCCTCCTTCGAAAAAAAAAATATATATTTAATTCAAAACTGTAATTATAATTTGAATAGCTAATTTTCTTCCAAAAACATTTTGTAAAAATTATGGCTATATTTGAATAACTTTTGTAAATAATATCAACAAAAACCTTTGAGGCTTGTAAGGCATATTTATGATGTGCATCTTTAGCAGTGACCATAGCGGCTTTAGCATTTTCTCTGGCGGTTCCCAAACTTTTTTTAACTGCAGTAGTTTGATTCTGGGCTGTTTCAATCAAATTCTTAATCTCTGGAATTTTCTCGAAGGCTTTCTTAGCTTCTTTGCTTGATGTAACAACTTGATCGCGGAAGTCTACAAAACAGGATCACGCATTATAAAACAAGGTTACACAAACATATATAAAATGTTTCCTATTCATTTTAATGGCTGAGATAAATACATGATTTACAGAACTTCTTATAGTAGGCACAATAAATAATAAGTTAGTGCTATTAAATAATTAATATCCCGCCATTATCCATTACTCATAATTAATTATACAAAAGTGACTTCTAAATCATAAAGTAGTGGAAGATAAATATATTCAAAGCAAGACAAAAATTTATCCAGAGGCAAATGGGAAATATAATAATCATTTAGGTCTCAATTGTATTGAAATGAGACAAAATTATGAGAAAACAGAAAAAAATAAAATATTCCTTTTTTATTCTAGATGTTGAAAAAAACTTTTGATGTATCTAATTTTTTTTTCAATGTTGACTTTTTAGCTAATTACGAATATTGATCACAAATACCTTTTAGAGTTTTATAGATTCTAAGGGCATCTTCGAGAGTAGTATTTCCTTGTTTGACAGCCTGGTCGGCACTGTTATGGATCGCATCAATTTGTACAAGTAACGAATCAATATCGTCTTGTTGTGTGTACCCTGATGTTAAAAGATCAGCTGACACTTTTACTTGCGCTTTCAAGTCCTCCAACATCTTTTCGTTATCAGACATTATCTTATCGAGTTTGTTCTGATTTTTTTTGGCCTGTGTTAAAAACAATAAATGATAAAGAACGTAAATAATTAAAATGAATAATAATAATTCAGCAATACATGAAATCAAAAGTTATTTCAGTACTCTTATATAAGAGATAAATAGTATGTTTTTCAGCAAATAAAATTGACTATGGATTCTATATAAGTTATCTGCCCTTCGAAATGGTGTAAAATATTATTTCATATGTTTACTTAGGGAATTATATTTGTTTTGAAAATTTAAGTCTTAGGTATAACATTTTTTAATACAGTAAAAGTTAGTTAATTCGAAATTCAAGGGACCGGATTTCCCAAAAAAATTC
>JAPMAE010005930.1:0-12793 GCA_036584705.1 Rhyacophila sp. 25_7
ATATATATATTCAATCGTTTGAATACTCACTTGTGTACATATAATAAATATAAGCTAGTAATGACATAAAATTATACGCCAATACTATTTCAGAATTCAACTATATTGACCTGATTACACATTGAAATTGTAAAATATTGTGCTCAATATCATGGATGTATTAAAAAGCTTACAATTTTTAAAAACTTTATAGTAAAAATTTGTTTTTCTTACTTTATACATGTTAGAAACATTTATAAATTTATTTAATTTAATGTATGAAAAATTCTTTTAACCATATTTATAATGAAATATGTATTAATTATGGTGCTACAATATAAATTATTTCCTATAATATATGTAATAATGTCGTTGACATGTTCAGTTAACTGAATCATAGTATTATTTTCATCATACAAAATCAACATCAAAAAATATAGCACATTAGCTTAAGCTAAAATGTTTGCTTATTTTGAGTAGGTATTTCGTTTATGTACAAACTTTGAGGGATACTAATTAAGAGAGCTTTCTGCATTTTAGTACGCCACTTTTGTTGGCATAAATTTTGTCCTGGGGCTAAAGATTCTTTTTATGAAAGCTCAGTACGAATGACTGTTTAGCTATGCAAAATTAGCAAGTGCTTAATTAAAATTGCGTTTACTTTGAAGCTGATAAATGTTTTAACATTTTGATAAAAAAAATATATTATATCAAATTTTCACGCAGTCCACACAATAATTAATATAATCGTTTCTTTATTCTATGCAAACAATAATAAATTTTGTAATATAACATGTTTATTGTTGTAAAATTTATAAAAAAATGTCTTAACTGCAAAAAAAGTATAAATCAGGAATCAGGTAATTTTTAATTTCTTTTTCATCCTTATTAAAAAACGAAATTAAAACAGCCTATCTAAAAAGCTTTTATGTTGATTGTTTTATAACAATTTATGAACACATGGATTGATTTTCATGCACGTACATCATTTGAATCAACACAAATATAAGTTATGTCTGAGATATCGAGATGAAAATTATAATTTCTTTAGTTTATATATGTACAGCTACATTTTTAATGTAAGACAATTGCCAAATTCCATTTTTTTTTTAAAGTTAAATATTAAAAATATTTTCTCAAAGAGAGATAATTTGACAAAAAAAAACAAAATATCGTACATTTTTATAAATTTATAAAAATATATTAATTTGTGGTAGTTCTATTGTTGAAGTTTTTGATTTGAATTAAAAAACACGAAATAAAAATTATTAAACCTTTGAGAGAAGTATTGTTTGATATTGTATTGATTAAGTAAATTTTACACGTTATAATGCGTTCTTATTTTTTTTTCTATTTATAATAAACTAGCAGTCGACTGAATAAATAAAAACAATTTGTTTTCTTATATGTGCAATCTAAGGCTATGTGATAGGTATAAAAATTTTCCAAAAATTCTAAATAAATACTATTATATGTATTGTTATTCAAATATAATTTAAACATAAAATACATTAATTTGTCTTAAGAGTGTAAAAGTTATCATAAATCTGAGATGTATAATAGTTACTTATCGTCAATAAATGGTTAAAATAAACATAACGTTAATTAGTTTGTATTATAATACATTTGCGTTGTTTTCATGTAACTAAATTTATACACTTTATTTGACCCCTTATAAGATATTTGACTACAAATACAAAAGATTCCAGAATACAATAGAACAAAACCTTTGCAAGTTGGATGATTTATTTGTAAAAGCAGAATGCGGGAAAACCCTTTCGCCTACATTTCTTATTTCAGTCAAAAAAAATCTAAATTATTCACAACAACAATGTAGCTACTCCGAAAAGCTATTTTAAGGACATCAAATACAACATAGATTTTCGTTTATTTTTTTTAACATATTGTTAGTTATTAAGTAGTTAATAATATATTTAAAAAAATGGGACGATTATATGCGGACCATGTCTACAATCTGTGTCGTCTACTCTAACAGAGCCATAAGCTAAACAGTATAGTGGCCTGCTGCTTTGTAGACTATAAAAAGGTCTAACAGTCCTGACCATCTATCGCTTTGGAGAATACTTGAAGTATATGGGATCAAATTTCTACACAAAGGTAGCGAATGCTGTATTAGAACTGGTGATACTACCATTGAATGGTTTGGAGTCACAACTGGAGTCAGACAGGGATGTGTCTTTGCACTATTTCTATTCACCATCATATTTGATTTATACTACGTAAGTCAACACCGCCTAACCGAGGAATAACGGTAGCTCCTAATTCGAACCCATGCAACCTCAAATATGCCAATGACGCTGTCATATTTGACAAGTCCGCTAAAAATATTCAAGTCGTTGATAAGTTGCACACAAATTCGTCTTATTTATTCCCATGACTAGCAGTAGAGAGCACATCGAGAGAAGGGACAGCTTCAGATATCTAGGGGTGAATATCATGGGAGATGACACTTTACAAAGAGAGCTCGCTATCCGAATGGGAATTGCTGGAGTGACGTTCAACTCCATGTGATATATCTGGGACTCACGGTTATACTAGGTTTAAATAAATCCCACCTTTTTAATGATTGTATACTGACGGCATTGTTCTATAGTAGCGAATCATGGCACCTTACAAATTTTCGAAGTAATTGTTTCCTGAGCTTCAAAAACAGAAGCTTGTGGCAAATTCTAGGAGTGCGATGGTATGACTATATGTAAAATAAGGTGATAAAAGAACGGAGAATGGAGCCTTTGATCACATTCAAAGTAAAAATGAAGAATTGGACTTAGCTGAGAATGCCTTTTCTTCAAATCAACTAGATTCTGTCGTTCCCGGAGGTAACTAAACACCATATACAGGATGTATTTGGTGGAGTTGCGAGAAATCGGCATGACCTGGGAGGATGCCTGGCCGGTGACAGGAATTCATGGAAGAAGTATATGATGTCCATATGCTCCGGTTATTAAACGTGACATGGCATAAGAAGAAAATATCGATATATATATATATATATATATATAAATATATAGATAAAGTTTTTTTATTAAATTTTATTTTCTTCAAATAAATTAGTCTTACAATATAAAATCGAAAATTTTTTAATATCAAGGCTCGAAATTTTAAATGAACGTAAAAAATATGTATTTTGTCATCCACTCTATAATTTTTTAATGTATTTTTTTCAGTTTGTATTGCATTTAGTTCAACGCCAAAGAAAACGGTATTAAATAAAACACATATATAACTGAAATAGTTAATTATGTAAAAAGATTTAAGATGACTCATTACGTATTTATTTTGAGCTGATCAGTGTTTTTGTTGAACTTCTCAATTTTATGGCATCAATTTGAAAGTTTTTCAATTAACCTTGATGGCGACAAATTCCATTTTGGTAAGCATGAAAAAAAAATGTTCGATAGACATTTGAATTTGACTCCGACGTTATTGAGGACCTAATTAACTGTACTCATTAAAATGACATTATTACATCATTGAATTCTGAGAATGCTTTCATTTTCAAAAAACTTTTTAGATATTGAACTAAATAGGCGCGGCGTACTGCAAATTTTCTTTCCGCAATATTTAAATTGAATTTTCAAGCACTCTATGTGTCTTTGACAACTCAGCTGGAGAAAATTTATACAGGTCCGTCTATATGGTTTATATTAAATAATATAAACAAAGCATCTTTTTCTGCTTTTAAAATGCTAATGAAAATTTTTATGTTTGCAGCATTTGTATTATTTACATTTTTATTTTTTTCATATCCGCTTTACTTTATTTCTTATTTCACTGGCTGTTTATTTCTATTATTATTTCGTTGAATTCAACATCTCTTATAAAATTTTTAGCTAAATGTCTTAAAAAAATATTATGTGTCTATGTCAAAAGTATTTTTTAAAATCCTAAATGGTTTACGTTATTTTCTTTAATAAATATATGATTTAACATTCTTTTTTATATTAACTTTGTCATAATCCATAATTAAAAATAATAATGTATACTTTTTAATATTGATATATATATATAAACCTAATATTTTTTTTATTTTATCTATAAAAAAAAACTAACTAAAGCTTTTCCAAGCAATATATCGCAAAGTTCAATTAAGCTTGAATACTTTATTTCAGTTTTTTCGTTATTTGTGTGTTTTATAAAGCACTAAGCTGTCGCGTAGAGAGGTTAAGCTTCAATTCTAACCTATATCAATCATTTGATTCCGATCTAGCTAAAACATTTCGCTCAGTTTGAACCTAAATTTTCCTTTTTGTTGAAGAATTTTTCTGTCGTACGTTATTGCTATTCTAGTTTTAACAAAAATATTTATTCAAAAACAAAGTTTCAACAAACAACCTTCTATGCTATTTTTTTTACTTTACACATAAGAGTATTATTCATTCCGGAAATCTATTTATGAATAATAAATAAGAACAAAACATTCATATAAAGTAGAATATTGCAATATAATTTTATTTTTTATATAAAACAGTTTGTAGTTATACTGTTTTTAAACCACAACAAATGTTCTGATCAAAACTAATGTAAAAATGATTTATTATATATTATATCTTGAAAGTTTACAAAAATCATAGTTTTGACAATAGAAAAATTGTGAACACGTTTGAAACTTGCCAGATACAGCAATATCACTAAAAAAAATTCAATATATTTTTCCCGCATAAATAATGTTATAAAGATAAGACAATATTTACGAGGATTTTCGTCGAGCAAATTTAAAGTGCGATTTGAAAAAAAAAATACTCAGTAACATTTTTCTGCATAGTAAACGAGCTAACTGGCCTTTTATTGGCATTTCATAATTAGAGATGTAAATTAATTTAGTTATAATTTTAAAAATTAGTTTGCATTTTTACTAATGAATACTTGTGAGTAGATAAGAGAATTTTCTATTAATTCACATATTTCTCAGAAATCTGGCTTTCTATATAGTTCGTACAGAATAATCGTTTGTTAAGCAAGGTTCCACTGTATTGTGCTTTGATAAACCTTATTTATATTTTTAAAATATAACTACATTTAGAATACTTTCTTATTAATAAAATAAAAATTATACATTGATACGTTATGTTTCTTTGCAATAACATTTACTTGCTAATGTAGTTTTTTATTTTCGTAAACGAAACTACACTACGTCATATAAAAGGAATAAAAACTTGAGCACAAAGATTGCTTCTATGTCGATTAATCTCTAGCCTGCAACAAGAAGAGCCGGTGTAATGGCTCATCGGTGCAGACTACAAAAGGATTTTTTACGTTCACGTAGAGTACTATTTACTTTTAAAGCTATGCAGAACTTACACTAAAGCAGTAGCTTATGTAACACGATAAATATTTGAACTGACTGAATATTCTATTATAAAAGAAAATGCACGTTTTCCTTCTCGTTATCTTATCTGCCAACATTCAGAATATTAAATAAATGTTATTAGGTTTTCCGTCCTCGTAGGTGAGTGGATAGCGAATTTGAATCACAATCCGAGGGTTTAGGGTTCGAATCCCGTAGGTGATAAAACTTGCACAGGTTTTTCATGTGCATTTGAAACCACCAGATTAGTTAAGTTAATAACTGACAATTATAACTTATAAAAATAAAAAAACCTGTTAAAATAATCTTCACATTGTGAAAAATCATATGGTTTGTTTTGAAGTGGATATGATGAAAAAAAAAATTCTGACTTTTTAAAATATACATCTTTTCATCTATATAATAAAGTCAATATATTGAAATAATAATACAGTTTTTAAGCCTTCATATTACATTGTTGGCGCTCAGATTCATTCAGGTCCATGGCCGACTGCATAGTCTCTTTTTAGGCCTCTTTGTCTCTAACTCTCTCTTTTCAGTCATTTATATTCAAAATGTTTGAATCTTTAATTAAGTTATCAGCTCATTTCATTTTGGCACGAGCGATGGGTCATGTGCCTACTGGAATTCCGTCAAATACTTTCTTTTGAGAGTTTTGGATTCATCACACTTTATGAAATGACCCGCCTATTTAAGTCTTCTTACCATTAAGACATTTACTTAAGAAATCAAGATAAGTTTTACTAGTAACAATACGAGTATTTTGAAGTACTCAGATTTGAAAAACGGCGTATAAATTCAATGAAATTTCTCTACATGGAGAACTAAAGGAAAATAATGGACACAATGTTTTTAATGAAAGAAATTACATAAATAATGAGTCAAATATTTCGGCATACATAATAATTTACTATATGCTATATCGAAGATGAAATATCTTTTTTATTTTGAGGACCGTCAAAAAAAAAAATCTATTTACAGAATGTCAACAGTCAATTACCACCACCAATAAAAAAGAATAGTTTTAGATATTTAGGAGTGACTTATTTTAATAATACGTTTCGAGTATAAAAAAAAAAAGAATAAAACGTGCATGATATAATTTAAAATTGTAATATTCTACTCTAAATGAAACTTGATTTTAAAAAATATATTTTAAATTCCAAAATGTTTTATTAAACTGTTTGATGCATTGTTTTGTATAAACTAGCCATTAGGTAATGCGCATAACATCGCAGTTGACTGAATGGAAAAGTAAATGGGGTTTTTGGGGTAATTTAGCCACAGAACGATAAAAGAACAGCACAGGTAGTAACACTTAGTTATTTTTTCAGCAACGCGGGTGTGCAATTATGATTAAAATTGAATTTTTGCATCTCTTCTTCAAAGTACTTTCCTGAAAAATTTTGTTGTATACTTTGTATATATATTATATTTTTACTTTGTCATTATCACCAAATTATAAAAACATATCAATTTCTTTGGAAATATATGTAAATACATCTGTTAGTATTAAGTGTTCGTAAGTGTTGGTAAGATATTTTCTAATATTTTTAAAAACTATTATTGAAATCGTGTCATGTACCAAAATATGCACAGTAAATAGGTTAAAAATTTTATAACCTACAAAGTTTTGATAATATTAATTATTATTGTTTACTGTTCCTTTTATTGAATTAAAATGTAATTAAAGCATATTTAAAATTGATTGTTAAACGTGGAAAATATTATTTTTAATTACTGAAACAATGTGAGAGGTCTGCAATTATAAAAAATTCACCAACATATTGTTATTCAATATAATTTTCAAAAACAGTGTGATAAAATTAAAATTAATATTTTGCTATTAACTTATTAATTTACTTTTATTTATATAAAATTTTAACCTTTTATTAATAATAAGAATTAACATCCAATTATAAAATATTTCAATTAATTTTAATATGTTGAATAGTGATTGACATTATTGATCATAGATACTTGACAACAATGAACTTTATGTTTAAAATTGCCAAATGAGGTAAGTACAAATATATAAACGACCAAAACCTTACGTCTTAAAATCAAAATAAATACTAGTCATTTGAATGAATAAAAATATAATATATACAATTTTTAGGTTTTTTTACACGAAAACGTTTACAAAAGTTTTAATTTTGAAATACGAGCTCCTGGCTAAAGGTATTTAAAAATTATTTTTACTGAAAACAAAAAATACAAACATTTGAAAAGTTCATATTTGTATTAATTATGTCACGTAATTTTTACTTATCAAATTAAACCTAAAATGCAATATTTATCATTCAAACATTTTATACATGTTTTTTTTTTATTAATCACAAGACAGTTATGTCAGTTAATAAATAAATTATTATTTTTATCATATATGATTATTTAAATAAAAAATATAATAATATTATCATGTATATTATAAATAATTCATTAGATACTTTTTATCTATCGACGAATTGAAGCAACAGTATTTGTCTTTTAGAATATTAAAACATCTGATTTCTAAAACAACTTGCAATATTAAACGAACATATCATTTCGATATAAAAGTAGCTAAAACAGAAACGATCCGAAATAAGTTTGATAAGAAAGTAATAATTTTACCCCCGAGAAAACACAAAGGTCGTATAAGAAAGAACTCGAAAAAAGGTTTTACGGGTGAGGCTTTTTTAAGATATAAATTCTGATAAAAGCGATCGACGAACGGTCAAAGTGTTTTGCCGTATCATACGGTTTTTGTCTCCAGAAACAAAGAATTTTTAGATTTTTTTTGTTTTCATATGAAATTACGGAGTGAAATATTTACTGCAAAAATATTTTATTGTCTTTTATGATCAACAAAATATATTAAATGAAAATAATTTTATCTTATAAATAAAAAAAGATATTTCATTTGACAATTTTCAGAAATATTAATTATAAAAATTGAGGTATTACAAATTATTTAATAACGAGTTTCATAGCATATAAATACAAAATCATTTATTCAACAATCATTTTTTATGCAATTCAGTAAAATCATAAAATATTCGTATAGACTTACCACATTGTAATTCATGTTACTTGTAATTCTATCCACAGTCAATACTAGTAGTTATTTTGTCTGGCTCGCAATCAAAAGGTTGTGAGTTTACAGCTTATACATTACATGCAGACACATTTAGTACAAAATCACAAAATTGTTTCTTTTTCAGCAATTTAGTGCTCAATGATTCTATATAAAATCCATGTACATGTACTATTGTGGAAACTTGTCATTTATCAAAAATAATGTAATAAGTTTTTTTTAAATAATATAAAACTAATAAAATCATTGTAGTATCTAAATAAGGAATGAATCATTAAAATTACTTAAATATATTTTTAAAAGTTAAAAATTACCCAAAAACTAGTCTGTAAATTAAATACTGTTGATTGAAATGAAACATCGTTTCAAATTTTGAATATATATTTAATATTATTTAAATTATGTATCATATTTAAATTGTTTTATTTAAAGCATTATTTAAATTAATTCCATCGCCTTGAAAACACAATATTCAATCTCGAAAGGTACAACTACACTTTGTACACGTCACCGAACTGATGTGCTCCTTTCGAAATATGTATTTCTAAGAAAATTTTATTATCCATGCATCTCACATTAATATCCATATATCATCTCAAAAATTATTTATTTGATTTGTAATATTCTCGTATCTATCCAAAACAAAATGAGTGCCAATTGAGCTAGCTATCAGTAATGAAAATCAAGCTTATTGTTTTAATATTGCTTTTCAAGCTTTCGCATAGTCAGAAAATACGATTCGTTTTAATATATTTTTATTGCTTATTAAACATGTACTCGTATATACAATTTTCTTCTTTTTTCACTCTAAAAACATCATATTATATTATACACTTATTTTTATCAGGATTTTATTTGTTTTTGTTTAGTTACAACAATGTTGGTGGCAAAATCTATATTTGTAAAGACTTCATTATTTATGTATTTAGGAACCAACATCTCTGAAAAGAATGAGATAATCCCAGAGCTTGTAAGCAGATTAATGTGCTGAAATCCTTCGTTATTTGCTCTTAATTGTCTATTCAAGTTCAAAATTCTTTTGAAGAAATCCAAATTCCGGTTTTATAATGTGACCCTAAATCTTACATATACTAATAATGAATTAGAAATACATATAATAATTAGAAAAACTTAGAGCCTGACGGAGAAACAAGAAAAGACCATGCAAGTGTTCGAAAATAGAATAGTCCGAAGAATACTTGGACCAGTTAAAAAAACCCAAGTATGTTAGATCAGTTAAGCTCCGCGAGCAATTTAGCCCCAATATAATGAATATATTGAAACTAAGGAGACTCAGATGAGCGGATCTTGTTGAAAGGTGCGATGAATCTAGAACTCTCAAGAAGGTGTTTGAAGGAACTCCAGTAAACACTCGACACGTCGGTAGTCCCAAAATAAGATGGGTCGATAACGTATTTAAAAATCCAAACATATTAAGTATGAATGACTGGAGAGATAAAGCTAGAGATTTGGAATGGATCACAGCGAAAATTTAATTGTAATAATAAAGTGTTATATTTTCATTTGAAATATTGGATTGTTCAAATTCATTTAAATCATTAGTTTTTATTTCATGGTCTCTATAGAGATATGGTATAAGATCCCCATTAGAAACGCATAGTAGTAGTTTTGTGCATCGTTTTTAAGTATGTGTAGGAAAGTTTAAAGATTTCATTAAAGTCTTATTATAGTATTAATGTTATTAGTTTAGCCGATGCTTTATTCTAAATTAGTACTTTTGCTTAAGTTTTGGACTACCTGAAGACATTTTTTCTATTTCTAATACCTAAAGCTAAAATTAAGAAGCACCAACCTAGCTTAATTTATAGTGAGGAAACTCAGTTACTTAGTAAATTAATCGTGGACATTAAGTATTCACTAGAAGTGTGCATCACGGGATTAACCAATTCATGTTAAACGTTCTCGTCCCACGGCAGCCCACTTCTGGGATTCACCATTATTAGGTAACGTACGTAAATACCCAAGAGTCGAGACGATCTTATTTCCCCTAATAAAATAAGGCAACATCCTTGATCGCTAGCAGACACCGGATATACCATAATGAAGTGCGCAGATTATTCCTGGCATCCTAATGACGTGATATCTAATTTCATGAGAAATTAATTAAAGGTAATTATGATTAATATTTAAATAAGAACATAATTTATTTTTCAAATAAACGTTCATTATAAATGAGAAAATTATACCGAAATATACTTCTTTCGTTTTCCTATAATTATCTATTTTCTAATATACATAATATTCATTAAAAAAAATAATATCAGCTATCACAGAATTTGTTTATTTTTTCAAAACTATTTTATCTACAATAATATGGCCAAATAAAAAGTAATTTCACTATTAAATAAAAATTTTATGATTCAAATATACTCATTAAACTACATTGAAAGATTTTGGGATTTCATAAAGTGTAAGTTAGCAAAAATTCATTTGATACTATTTAATGATACGATTCATTACAAAATATACCATTCAAAAATGTGTTATTTTTTAAATAAAAGTAAATACATTTTAAAAACAATATATTTTAATAAACTGATACAAAAACAGTTCATCAATTAATAAACCATTGTTATATACTAGTAAAAGATGAATTCTCTATCGCACCAAGTAATTTTTATTAAGAATATATACATATTATCAATTTTTTTTCGTAAAACATTAAAAAATATAAATGAAATATAAACACTGACTAATACATAGTTGTATATGTTTTAAAAAAGTATTTTTTTTATAAATTACATTTTTAATCTATGTTGCAAAGTGCGATATTTAAAAAAATATTTTTCCTTGGGGCTCGTCCATAAACTAGGTAACGCGTTTTTTAATGTTTTTTACCCTACCCCCGTCCAAACCGTTGTACAAAATACCATATATGTTTTAAATATAGTTGGCATAAAAACGCAATTAACATTTTACTACATTATAACATTATCGATGTCCGGTGAACAAGAATCAAATTATTAAAATGAAATGATCATCTGAATTGCTAAATTACTGATAAAATAAACGAAACTTGCTACACTAAATTCACAATTTGGGTTAAATTAAGAGTCAAACGTGATACATTAATCTAGATTGATTGATCATTTCCCGTATCAGCACAAAGGCTCTATCTCAAATTACACAACGGGTGCTAAAAAGAAAAATGTCGATTCATTTCACGAATGGAGTGGAGTAGAGAAATTTATTCATCTGGGATATTATACAAAATGCATTGATCGACGTCAAATAATAGAGATTTATATTTTTAAAATATGTTTCGTAACCATTCTTGTAGTATTTTTTTAAATGTTGAATAACAAAGTGTTCAGTTATTTATTTTTGCTATTTCATGATATATATTGTCGACTTAGTAGAAAAAAACTTCAAATAATTGATTTTAAATGCGCACAACTTACAAGTATTTAAAAATTATGAGTATATAAAAAATTATCCAGAGACATCAATGTTAGATAGAAAATACCATTTTTTTTAAATGACAGTAATTAACAGAATTGCTATAGTTTTATTTGACAAATATTAAGAAACGTATTTACGCATAGTATAAAGATATTTGGATTCATTGATTTGTTAATATGTTGATGAATTTATATTATTAATCTGTGTCCGCTTATCATTAAATTTTCAATTAGTTTTGATATCACCGATCGGAATCTACATGTACATTTAATAGCCAATGCAAATAAAACACACCCATTTATTGGACTAAAATTAAATTAAATCCTACAAGGTGACAATTTTATTAGGTGTTTAAAATCTATAAAGACAATAAGGTGTATAAAATGATTATTTTGAAAACGAGTTCGAAGTTTCAATGAAAATAATCTATAAATATAAGTATAAAGCTATGTAAAATATATAGTTTTACGAAATCGCCATGCTAAAATTTAGAATGTATTGATTATGACATAAAATCATCAATGACGATACGTAATATATATTTATTATGTTTAATTGGTTCTCGTGATTGATGTAAAATATCTAAGAAATTGAAATTTTATTTAAAAAAAAACTATTTTTCATTATATTCTTTTGAGATAAGTCAGTCCACACCCTGTATCTATTATTTTTCGATGTCTCTAGCTCGTTGTAAATGGCATCAAAAGAGTTCTCACGGGATCTTACTAACCTTAATTTATAGAAATAACTCTTATTTAATACTTTATCAAGATTTCTAACTATCTCGTTTTATCCACATACAAATATAAATAAATAACCAATCCTTACTCATAAATAAATAACCAAACATACCTTAGTATTGACGACATAATTACAAGAAACATTGGATGATCACTATTTATGAGTATTCATTTTATTATGTTATACAAGCTGAAACCCGGCATGCGTTGCTACACCTGCCTGTATGCCATGGGTTTATTTAT
>JAPMAE010005938.1:0-12787 GCA_036584705.1 Rhyacophila sp. 25_7
TATTTTTTTTAAATCAAAGTTGTTTATAAAATGCTTCATGGGTCGAATGGAATTTGGGAATGGGCAGGATTTTTCATTAGCCCGGCCCTGGCTTAGTGTGTGTTGTACTGTTTTTTTTTTTAATATTTCTTTAAAGCTACAAATATTCTTTAGTTTTAAAGATTATATTATAGTCATCGATCGCCCTCGTTAGGCTGGTAGAGAGCGCGTACGCCTAGCAAGCTTGGTTGAAAAAATTTTCAAATGTTTATTCATTTGTATTCTAGCTAGGACACAAACTTGAAACGTTTGAGCTAATAATTGACATTATTATGTATAGTATTAAAAAACTTTCAAAACAATCTTCATATTGTGGAGACTCATATGCTTCGTTTCGGAGCAGATATAGTTAAAAGATAAATAATTATAGACTCTGTGTCTTCATATTTAAAATCATGAAAACTATTAAAATTTGCCTAGCCAACTACGTTTTAAATGTTGCGAGTAAACTCACTTCTGGAACTTAATCGGTTAATTGTATTTTTTGTACAGTAGACAATTGTACAATTTAAAAAAATATGTATAATTATTTATATTTGGATTTGGGACGAAAAGGAAACTAGTAAAGTTTTTATATAAAGTTTAGCGTGTAAAAAATATACGCAATACACAAATAACGCTGTTAATGGGAAGAATAACTCTGATGCTGATAAAAATATGCAATATTTAGCTTCAGATAGCCTCAAATCTCCACATTCAGTGATTTACAACTGATTCCATTGATTCGCAGAAGGATTGGCTGCTGCATTAAAACCCCATTCTACGAGAATTGAAGACGGAAAACCTATTAAATTTTCTTACGATCCATAATGCAGGAAGGAACATATATATCATTCTGAAGCCAGAACTGCTAATACCCGTTTCTGTACTTTACCCTAAGTTTTTCGGTAATTCTTATTCTGATCGGTTCTTTTTGTAATATCGTCGTTATACTGGCGGAAGGCATTAAATCAAAAAAAATACTCTTGTGAGAAAATATATTTTAAAAGTCTGAATCTCTTACATCCATTTAACGATAATACTAGTATACTAGACCAACTGGGAATGCTGTTTTTTTGACCTTTTTCCAGAATTAGAATATACCTAGATATGCTTAATCTAAATCTTAAATATACTATATATACATATATAGTATATTTAATATATAATGCAAGCAGTGGCTATAATACAAACTAACACATTAAGTAAATGAAGGTTTTTTTTTATAAAACTACAGTAAAGCCAATTAAACAAATTCTTAATTTGATTGTAATTTTTTCTGCTGTCGATAAATCACTTAGCCACTTTTTGCAGTAGTAGAACATTTGTAATACTTTGCAATAAATAAACTTATTTTAGAAAAAAAAACAATAGATTTAGCATTAGCAGAGATGATGTTTGTTTAATATTTTTCATAGCTTTTATAGAAGAAGATCGGTGAATATTCGTACAGGTAAAGTATGTTATTGTGATTTTGGATTAAATTAGTCTTACTTTGCTATATACTGAGAGTAATGTTGTATACATTTGTTTTGTTTGATATTTAAATTGTTAATTACAACATTAAATATAAATTGTGTTTTATGCTCAATACAAAATAATAATAAAAAAACTTACAGTAGTTTATTATTTAAATTGATAATCAAGACAATGAAATGCATTCTTTACTGTACTGAAATGCTGGAGAACTGTTTGATACTCGTAAACGGTGGCATTGAATGTTCTAAAAAAAGATTCTAAAGCATTTCTATATATGAACAAATATAATATAAATACATATTCTATTTTGAGCAGTTGAGCAAACACATTTTCTCGCTATCCATCTACAGAAATGGATCCAAATTTTATTTGGAAATATTTAAACAAAACTACTGAAATATATATCTCGAAACATCCTTCACACCTGTTCCCAAATTTACCTAGGATGCTTTCGTTTTCATGGCTTGCCAATTTGACACGCCGAGAAAAATCACAACACACGCATAAAAAATTAAATTGTCATTGATAGCAACACATCACGTCGTTTATTCAGCTGTCTGTTTCACAGGTCCATAAAACACAAACCATTTTTCCTCTCCCGGTTGAAGAGCTGGTGTAAAACGACTTTTGATCGTTTCTGATGGCGTGCAGTGCGGGATATTCGCGTCTGCCTGACCCCGGGGTCGGAGAAATACTGTGTACTATCTCACAGGGACACGAGTTTCCCTCTCATTCTTGAGCCCTCTATTGTCACGTCATTTTGGTGTTCTTTCTGATAGCAGCGGTGCATTAATAATTCAAAAAATAATTGTTCCTTTAACGTCAACATACGCATACTTAGATTAATATATCAACGTAATTTGTGACTCATTACTTTATTTTATATAGAAGTTAAATTGAATTTATAACGGTGAAGCTTAACTGAATATTTTAGCTTCAGTTGGAATTTTACAATTTAAATTTGAATGCAAAAGCTATATACATGTACGAAATATTGATATGAAATATATTTTAATAGAATTATAGAAACCGTCTTTAGTTAGATTTGTGATAACTTGTATAAAACAATTTATATGAAAGAAAATACTTTATAGATGGCCTACCAATATATTAACAAAATACTCTCTTGATCTCAGCATTTCAAAGTATTATACTCTACAGACGAAAAAAATCGTATAGATTTCTTTCATTATGCACCTGAATTGAATATATTTTACAAAAAAATTCAAAACGTAATGAAATTTTGTGTGAAACTATCTTCAGAAGATATTATATAACAGGAGTTAAAATTTCTATATTCATCGCAATTTACAATATGATTCGCCATTCTGAGTTTCTTTGCCCTTTAGATATTCACTACGTTGGGGCTAAATTGATCGTAGACCTCAACATCTGCATGGCTTATTTTTGTTTCTTAATCAAACCCTAAGTTTCAAATCCAAACAAAACTATAGATTTTACGGTCACATTATAAACCCGGACTGGTCATTTTTTATTTAGAATATTTATATTTGATGATATAAGTCTATTTTGTAAAGAATAAAATTTGAAAGTAATACGTTAGAGTAGCGGTAACCAAAGTACGGCCCGCGGGCAGAATCCGGGCCTTTAAAATAAATTGTAAATAAATATTTGTTTACACACGCAATGTAAATTGATGTTTTAATAAGAATATATTTTTGTCCGGTGCTTTCATATTTAAAAAAAAATCAATTCTCCCTGTTTCTCATAAAGTTTAGTTTCTCTAAATTTGGCGACCCATGCTGGTTACATTAAAATTAATTTCACTTCTTACATTTTGGACCCAAATAAATGCTCTATTGAAAAACAATACTTAAAAATATCTGATTCTTTTCCGTGGCATCGTGTTGCCATACCAACAAACTAATTCAAGTTAAAATGATTTAAATATATAATACTTGATACGACAAACTATGATTTCATTCATTTATTGTTGCACGATTGAAATTGAGCATACGCATAATTTGAAACAATATGATTTTTATATAAATATATTGAATCACGTATTTAAAAAAAAACTTTATTCTTCTCTGAAAAATTAATCGCGAATATATCCAGTTTTGATTGTTAACTAATTCGCGGGCATGACGTCTATAGACGTCATTTATGAAAAGTGTAATACGACAGAACATCCATAGACGTAATGTACAGTAAAATGTAACACAACACAACGTTTATAGACGTTCTATTGTAAATTAAAGCAATATGTTCCCTGCCTACTTATGTTATGGTGCAAATATATTTCCATCGAATAGTCTCATTTCTTAAAATGAAAAATCATCTCGAAAGAGATGGCACACCGGATATGCATGTCGCGACGGTAAGCATTTCTTATTAGTCACAAAATGACCACTTCAAACTACCCATTCGAGAGAGAACATAGGAGAGTAAGCTCTCAGCTTGCTGAATTTGAAGAACAGTCGGATTTTGATATTTTAGATGATTCAAACATAAAAGTGTTAAATACAATACAACACGATGTATATTGAAGTCGTAAAAAAGCTTTGTTTATAGATTTTACTCATTTCTATATAGATCGTCCAGTTCATTCGTCAAACATCTTCTAATAACCAGTTTTGAGATATTGAAAAAAGCAATATTCTAATGGTCACCATAAATCAAATATTATTTATAGATGACGAAAAACCTTTGAGTCATAAAAAAATAACGCCAGATGCAAAGCGGCTTGTTCATTAGTAAGACATTTAGAAATATTCTAGTAATAAACAAAAGAATATTTGAATGTTGGTTAATTTTTTAATGGTTTACCGGCATTATCTTTTTTGGTGACATATTGGAATAATCTGAGTATTAAAATAGATACAGTTAAAAAGTTTACATGTAACTGCATATTTAACTCAAATCTATTTTTTTTAAGTTGTATGATTAATGATGATCGATATAACGGCATAACTAAATTAAAAAAATAATGAAAATTGTCAAAAATATTCTAGATAATTTAATTTCAACATGTGTCGCATCACGTACATTTATTAGTTGACATGCGAATTGGTTAATCGAGGGGTGTAGTGTTAAAAGTTGGCAACCCACAATGAGAGTTCTGTAAAAATTGCAGTTGAAAGTTTCTTACTTATTTAAAAATATACTTAAAAAGTATGTTGGGAGTTACTAAAATTACATTTTAGGCATTTTAAATAATGTTAATGAGGAAGCGTAAAATGGTCAATAAATAGGCTAAAAATCGAATAAAATGCAATTCTACCTAAGTCAGCTTTATCAGCTTTCTACACCACATCCCTCAATTATTTGAATTGTCTCAAAAAGTGTGTTCAAACAAATTTCACCATAAAGCGATAGCACATCTCTCATAATAGCAATGAGGTGACGATAGCACGTGCCTTTCAGTCTGGCAAGTGTAGAAATACGCAGTCAGATTTTCGCTAGGACGGAAAATTCAAGACTTTCACTGCGCGAAGTGTTCGTAACTCAATTAACAGTGTTCCGTGTAGTTTTGTCGAATTTAATGTAAAAAATATTATAATTTAAAAACACCAAATTTAATAAAACAGCACTTACGAGTATAAGGACAACATAATTTTCATACAACGTGGTGCTTAGTTCGGAGACCGCTAGTTTAACAAAAAGGTGTTTCTGATGTCTTTGAAAATAAATTGTTATTTCTGTTATAACTATTAGGTGTTTATTAATTGGTATGAGAAGACAGCGCATCCGACTGACGAGCCGAAGGTCTAGGGCAGGGATCACCAAACTTTTTGAGAAACGCGCCAGATTGAAATTTTATAATAACATGGCGGTGGGACGAAAAATATTCTATTGAAATCATATCAAAACATTAATTTACATTGCATGGTTAAACAATTATAGGGGATGGATGAAAACCTTTATAGAGCCAGATTCGACCCGTGGGCCGTAGTTTGGTGACCGCTGGTCTAGGGTTTGAATAACGTAGCAGGTGAAAATTGTAGCAGATGTGGAAAACATTTTGCCACATTCCTAAATCAAATAAGGCTGCATTTAACAAACTTACATATATTTTCTTGTATAAATAAAAAGAAAACAATGGAATTTGGATTCAGTTAGTTGCAGATTTTTTATGGTACTAGTTTGACATATGGTTTGTTTTCTAATAAATCTTGCGTACAAATATCTTTTATAATATTTATCGTAAATACGATTTTGATACGACATTAAAAATTAATTAAACTGTTTTATTTTTGTTTGCTACATAAAGGCCGTCTATTTGTTTTCTTTTTCTCAAAATTCCTCCGTATTATATATATTTAAATTCAGCGTTAACCGTGGGAATAATATTATATTTCCTTTGAGAATATCCGCTCCGAAACTATGCATTCTATGGATTATCACGATGTGAGATTATTTTGACATTTTTTACGAGTAATAATTGTTAGTTATTAACTCAACCAATTTGATCCGTCCTGGTTTCAAATGCACATGAAAAAAAGTGTGCGAATTTTGCCGGCTACGGGATTCGGACCCTAGGTCCTCGCGGCTCGTTTGTCGAATGCGCTAGCTACTCACCCACGATTATTATAAATAATATAAGTTTATACATTCTACGAATAAATTAAAAACTATTTACAGACACCAGTCATTCTACGACAAATTTCACACGTGACTTTGTACTAAAAATAATTAGAGACATCCATAAACTGAATAAATAAAAACTACGAACTCATTTTTTTATAATAACCTGGTGATCCTTAATCAATTGAAGAAGACACTATTTTAAAAAGAATACACCTTACAGTTAATATTTCATTTATAATAATAGCATTCTTTGCGCTGAAGAGTCTATTCGGGTCCAAAATCTTGCCGAAGAAAAGGAAATTCCAGTCTTACAGTGTGACCGTGAAACCTGTAGTTCTGTATGCATGTGAAACTTGTAGCCTGACGGAGAAACAGAAGAGGACATGCAGGTATTTGAAAATAAAATACTCCAAAGAATACTTGGACCACTGAAAGAAAACCAAGCTGAGCAACACAAACAATTTAGCCCTAATATAGTAAATGTCTTGAGGGTAATGAGACTCATTAATTACTCGATGAAACTAGAGACGCGAAAATATTGAGTGCGAATGACTAGAAAGAAAGAAAGCTAGAGACAGGGTGGCCTGGAGGGAAGTTGTACGGTCAGCTATGGACCTGAATGGATTGTATTATCAGATTTAAGCTAAAAGTCAATAAACTATTATTTTTGCAAAAACCTATTTTTATATGAATTTTAATTTCGGATATAGTTGTAAATGCTTAGATAATTTTCATATGACGCCATGTTCCATGCCGACTCCACAACTATATTCTAGACTCTTACCCTATCCATTTACATTCAACTATCGTACTATTGTCTAACGACGTTGTCCTCTCGTTTCTCCCGAAAATAACCTAAGGAGCCGAATGATTGGGTACAGTTTGAGAATTCTAGCATTATCGCATGTAACGACGTGGCCCTCTCGTGCCCTTAACATATTAGGAAACCTAGAATGTTTAAAATATCCCACCACATATTCACAACCGTGATTAATCAAGGCCACCTGCCTGGTACCGCATTATATTTTTTCCTCGAGTAATTATATACCTTACGCTTTACGCACAAAACAGTTCAACCAGGGTTATAATTATTTATATGTTATCAGTAAAATAACAGTTCGTATAACCGTTAATCGCAAGATTACTCACGTAGCCGTGAAAAAACTATATTTTACTTTCATTTATATTTAAAACCAGAACAGAAGCTAATATATAAATACTCATACATCGTCGTTGTACTGGCAATAGGTGTTAAGTCGAAAAATAACCGTTTTGACGTTATAATGCAGTTTAGTGGATTTTCGCACGTTCTATCGACCAGTAACAGAAGATTAGCGATAATCGTTAAAAAATTTTTGATGTAATATTAAAATGTCACTACCTATTAAATCTGTATTGAATATTTTATTACTGGCAAAAAAAATTAACTGCCTAAGGACTAGTTGGCTGATCAGATCAAATGTTTCTAAAGGTATATTCTAATTCTGGAAAAATAACGTTAACAAGACATACAGTTTCAGTTGCCTTAACGTTAAATGGATGTAAGAAACTCTAACTCAGGAAATCAATTTTTCCAGATAACGCCTTCTACGAGTATACCGACGATTTAGTTTACAACAATTGCGTGTAAAAAAAAAATCTTCTCGTCATGAAGATGAGGCGGATATTATTTTCTTTCTCTTCCAAAGACGGCAGAATTCGTTGGTATCTCGCAACATAAAAGCATCAGTGCCTTCACTAGGAAACAAGACCCGTTCTCAGTGCTGGATTAAGTTTTGAACAACGTAAACACGTGCATCAAGGGAAAGGAGGGCACCACAGAAAATTTTCATGGCCGAATTTATCTGTAAAAATGTTGATTTGAATGACTTTGCAATACATTTTGGAGCTCAAATAATTGCCAATAATGAATATTTAGTAGATCATGGCAATAGCAGTGAAATTATTCTGTCTGTAAAAGATTTATAAAAACACAATTTAATTGGAGATCCGGGATTTTGGCTTGGTTTTTCTGCTGATGATATGGCTTATCGGATCGCTTATGGACACAGTAACTGTCAATACCACAGTGAGCCATTTGACAAGTCTTACCGGCATTTTAGTAGTGAAAATTGTTTAATAAGAAGTGTTAGGTAGCATCAAAATTAGTTAATGCTTAGAACACCTAATGGTTTTAATCCAACCCTGCTCGTTTTTTAATCATCACTACTAGGCTCATTTTACAGGTTACGTTTTAGCGAATTTTTGTTTATAGATCAATTAATATCCATATTGTGTTGACATATATAGATTATATTCTTTGAATATACAGCAGAAAATAATCTAAATTAATCTCCAAAAACGTATAAATTGATAAATATATACAAAAGTAATAAAAAAACACTGCGATATGGGTGTTTGCCCAGTGTTTCATATCGCATTCTTCTCCAGTACAGGTGTGTACTGCTTAGTTTTGTAAGAGCTAGAAAACAATATATTCTTTATGTATTGTGCGTACTCGCCGATTCGTTTTTATCATATCTTTGTGAGCTGACAACGACATCTGTGAAGCATATTATTGCGAAGTTATAATTTTTATATTGATTCAGTACTATAAACATAGTATTTATACACATTCAATAAAAATACAATTGTTATGTTTTTCTACAGAAAATTAACTATTTTGTTATAACGAAGCGTAATTCTACAATATAATATGTGGCTTTAAATAATAAATATCGAATTTATTTTAATGACAGTAATAATTAAAATCTTTTATAAAAATGTGACAACGATTTATTAAAAAAAAAAACTATAATGAAATAACACATCAATACGTAAATTTTATCGCCTTCTACGAGTAGAATACTTTTTGTATTAAGAAATAATAATTATTTAATTACGTGCAGTGACATCTGTGGCCTTCACTATAAACTTTACTTTTTTGGACAACAGATGGCAGGTATATTAATTTATTTAAATTTAAATAATAGCAGTGTTTTACACATTGATACAAAAGATAGTATTACATATTTTTTAAATTTCAAACACGTTTTCGTCTATTACAACATTTTAAACTTAACATCAATTTTTTAAAAAGAAATTTCACGACTGTATGACTGCTAAGACTGATAGTGTTACTGCAGAAGAAGATAGCTATAGTACATAAGTAATATACCTAATTTAAATTATTTTTATTGTGATTCTATGAATATGTCTTTAATAATGAATTTCATTCAATATTATTATTTAACCGATTAAGTGCCATAAAAGAGTTAACTCGCATAACTTCAAACGTAGTTTGCTAGACAAATTTGAATATTGGGCATGATTGATAATGAAAACGCAGAAATATGACTATATTATAATTATTAAAACTATGTCATGACAAAGAAACATTCAATATATTTTTTAATTGAATATTTCAAGGTTCCATTTTTGTTAAAAATTCACACTTGACGAATTGTGACATTATGTCTGGCACAGAAAGGTTATAAACAGGGGTGCGTCTTATAATCGGGTAAATACAATATATTGAAGTATATTTGTGGTATAAAATGACTACAATCAATGCTGGATTAACCCTTAAGCAGAGTAAGTCGCGCTAGCATCGAGAGAAAAAGGGCACCATAAAAAAATCATAGTCGAATTTATTTACAAATGTTAATTCGAATGACTTTACAATATACTTTGGATCTCAAATAATTAAAATTAAAGTTTAGTGGATCATGACGACGGCAGGGAATATATCCTGTCTTTAAAAGATGAATAAAATCACAATTTAGCCAAAGATTCAGGGTTGTGGCTTGATTTCTCTGGTGGTCATGTGGCTTATTGGATCGCGTGTAGACTGTAATACCACAATGGGAAATTTGACAAGTTTATTGTTTTAATATTTTGAATTACAAGTTTAAAGAGGCACCAAAATTATATAATGTCAGGGTATCTAAGGGTTTTAATTCGGTCCTGACTACACTAGAATATAATAATGTATTAGTAGGTTAACTTACTATATGGAAGGGACTAAATTCTATGTTTAATAATTATTCTGCATTTTAACGTTATAACTTTATTTGGGGTAACTTAGAGAGCATTTTTCTAGAATAATGAAAAGTTTCCCGCTGTTATGTTTAATAAAAATATGAATTTATTATCATTTGATACGTCACAGAGAATAATATAAAAAAATATATATTCGTATCTGCTCTTCAGCTTCCGAATTCTAAGCATTAATTATGTCGTTAGAGTAATCATGTTTTCATCAACACAATACATTCTTTTTAACGTAAAACTAATAATATCTAAAAGAATAACAACACACTTTGAACCTTTTGTACTACAATAATGATGTTCAAAGATCATACGTGTTTTGTAAATCGACAGTATACTGGCAAAAGGCATTAAGTCGAAAAATGACCGTTTCGATCTAATAATCTAGATTGGTAAATTTTCGCACGTTCTTCTAGGAGAGTGAAATCCATCAGGATGTTGATAAATTAAAACGTCTATTTAATGTTTCAATCATTCCTGGCAAATAATTTTACAGTCGATAACAAAAGTTTTACTTTATTCGACTATTTCTAACAATTAATTGTTTTATGGACTGGTGCGTCCATAAGTAGAAAACAACATAAAAAAAATACTTTATCCAGTAAATTTCGTAATAAATTATATCGTTGGTGTACTGGCAAAAAGAATTAAGTCAAAAAATTACCGTTTCGACCTAATAATGTAGATCGGTAGATTTTCGCACGCTCTATCATCATGTAAAACAATCTTATATTCCTTGTATGTACTTTTTTTGTATTATTTAAATGACACTACCTATTAAGTCGATATTGAATATTTTATTACTGGCAAAATACATTATTCGCCCTCATGCGGCTAGTGGATAGTGCGTACGCCTAGCAAGCGGTGGTCACGGGTTCAGAGCCCGTGCTGGTTGAGCTAATAATTGACAATTATCACTAGTAAAAAACTGTCAAAACAATCATCACACTGTGAAGATCAATATGCTTCGTTTCGGAGCGGCAAGGAAAAAAATAAACTACATTAAACCGATTAAGGACTATTTGGCTGATCAGATTTAATGTTTCTATGTATATTTTAATTCTCGAAAAAACATCAACAAGACAGTTGCTTTATCATATTGCCTTAGTTTGGGTAAAGGAATTTAACCCTCACAGAAAAAGTTATACAGGGACACAAAAAACGTTTTTAAAGATTTTTTAGTCAAAATCACATTAACACAAACTTGAAGTGCATGATGATCAATAAGTTGGTTTTTTATTTTGCTGATCTGATAATTAAAAATGTCACTAGGAGAAATTCATAAAAATTGATGCTTAATGCTTTTTTCCTTTCCACACAAACTTTGTAGGGCGTCTTTTTTACAAAACCTTTAGTTGAATTTCGGTCATAATTTGGCACTTTTGGCCTAATTTCGTTTTAATATAACATGTATTTTGTTGTGAATATTGTGATTCTCAAATAAAACCACTTTTCAAAAAAAACTAGGTGTTGAGCCTTTTTGCCTAAAAATGGTCGATATTATCGTTGAATTTTAACTCACGTTATTTTAAAAAGCAAATAGTCTTTTTTTTACTTAACGCCTTCTGCCAGTATAACGAATAATATTGATGAAAGAACCTTTAGTCCGTCGTGCATAGTCATAGAATGCATTGATTCTCTACGTAAACATAGTGAATTTATTATTCTTTTGAATAACACCAAACTTATAAAGAAACTCAACTTGAATAATGGTTGAAACTAAAGAATCCAAACGTTACTGTCACATAATATATATATATAACAATTGACTATGCTATAATCTCGGTAATTTAAATATTTAAAATATTTCTTTATCAATTCCCGTACGATCGATCACCTACGAGTACTTTATCGTTACAAGCGCCCGAACGAATTTCACGTTGACGTCATTAAGGAACGTTTCAAGAATTTGGTGGAATTAACAAACGAAAGGTAAATCATTTTTATTTTACTTTCAGTGTTCACTAGTGTCCCGCAATTCAAAAGATGAATTTAACCATGTGGTGCGTGCGCATATCGGCTGTCGATTTTTAAAACCATGTAAGTATTTCAACACAAAATGTTTAGGACAACCAAATTGTTCGGGGAATTATCGAAAAGAATATAGAGGAATAATTCGAGAGCTTAAAGTCAAGCAACGCTATATACAAAAGTGCAACTTTATAGGAGAGCCAATAAACGTTTTGTTTTATTTTCTTGGAACTCAACAAAGGAGATGTTTATTTAAAACTTAATTATTCCTAATAACCTAATTCTATTAACATAATTAAAAGAAAGATTATATTATTTAATAATGTGTGGAAATCTGAACAAGTAAAACCATAGTACTCGAACACAAATATTATTTGTTTTTTGTTAAAGACGTATACAAAAATATGACAATGTTTTTACGTCAATATTGCATTGGTGTAGCTACAAATTTTTGTCCCTCATGCAAAAACTACATACTCTAAAAATAAAAAAAACGAATGTAGAAACAGTGCAAGATTCGACTTTTTTATCAAACGCCAGCTAGAAATGCTAATTTTTCTAGGGTTCCGGACAGGTTGGTGCTATTTGATTTCATCTTGGTAATCTTAAATAGTGACATAGCTGCTTCATAGCAAACTCATGCAAAACACGAGGGCTTTCGCAGACCAGAGGGCCCTTAATCTATCTACACTCAATATCCGATTTCAAGTAAAATTGTATTTCCTACTAAAAGCGATGT
>JAPMAE010005946.1:0-12780 GCA_036584705.1 Rhyacophila sp. 25_7
CTTTTCTATTTCAAAAAATGGATTGGAGTTGATTGTAAATTTCATTCCAATTTAATAAAGTAACGTAACTTCTAAGAGGAGGGAGGGAGGGGTAAAGGGTTTCTACATGATGTTACATGGAAGGGGGAGGTAAAGAAACGTGAGAAAAAAACGTTCCGTGGTGTATGAACGAGCCCTAAGCTATATTATACTATTATATAAAAGTGAGAAAAATTAATGTGCGCAAAAATTTAGCATTATTGATCACAAACATTAACCTTGTAGCTCCCTTTCAGGCATTACGATGCTAACTATAAAATATAACATAGTTGTGATATGTTAACTATCAAAAATTAATGCCTACGTTTCAATGGAATATAACAATTCTATTTTACATGTTACAAAACATAATAAATTTATTTAAAAAAACAAAGACAGCATTATTAAAAACAGAAACTGGATTAAGTACGGTGATCACACATGTAGAGCTTAATTGAGAAAATAAGGTGCGAACTAAAACCAAGTAAATCCAGATAGTCTTTACAAGTGTTCTCCCGTGCATTAAACGTGCAAACGGCAGACAAATAAATATCATGATATTACGTTTTGGGTCGTCCGAAATTCAAAAACCCATAAAGAGGCAGCATTTTTAACATTAAATTAAAAGCTGGTTACCGTGGTCATTAATGCGGGTTGGGCAAAAAGTTTTCGCATATTTTGTACATTTCGATAGCAAAAATGACAAACGACACGATTTTCTAATATAAAATAATTGTTTATAAATAATATCATTATAACGTTTTAAATAAACAATATGCTGAAGTAATTTTTTTTTATTTGATATATTATTATATGGTAATCATTGAATTTATAGTGTTCAATGACCTGGAATAAATAGAGACGATAGAGAAAACGGATTAAACTAATTATGAAGGATTCTCGTTTAATTTTAATTTTAAATAAATTAGACGAATAGAGCAAATTTAAACAATGATCATGCATTATATACTTGCAAAGGCTTTAAATCGAAAAAAGACCGTTTTGACCTAATAATGCATTTAAAATAAGCTTAGCCATATTTCTGGCACTTTTCTGCATTATTAATGTATCAATACTTACTAAACCAATGCTGAATATTGTATTATTGACAAAACACGTTATGCCGACTAAGGATTATTTGGCTAATCAAATTAAGTGTTTCTCAGTATATTCCGATTCTGAACAAACACGTCAAAAAGACTTACAGTGCCAGTTGCCCTAACATAATTATCGTTAAATGTACGTACTCATAAGAGACTCAAACGTTAAAAGTTAATTTTATCAAAACAGTATTTTTTTACTTAACGCTTTCTGCTAGTATAGCGACAAAATGGTATATTTGTCAACAGATCCGATGATGAATTTGAATATATTATAAATACATACATATCCATATAATATGATGCTCGTAAAATATGAATAAATATCCATGACTTTATATCACAGGCTTAAATCTTATTGATAATAAGGCAATAACGCAAAATTCTTTCAATTGTAATATAATATCTGCGAACATCACATTCACGGTTTAAAATAATTGATAAATGGTTTCCAAACACCAAACCGCTTGGCTGTAATCCAAGGAAGTTTCTGCAACACATCTCAGCGGGCAACGATGAAATATTATATTGAACGGAATATCTTCCGCATCGCATTTCAGCTTATCGTTTCTTCTACAAAGCGCATTTTCCAATAAATAAACTTTCGCGGCAAAGCTAAACACGACGATATCTATCGGCGGAAACACAAACTTAGGAGTTAAACATACAAACATGATAATGCCTTTACTTTAGTTTACCAATAAGAACATATTGTTATGGAACACGCTGCGTGTAATACAAGAGAGGACATTACAAACAAAACTCGACAACAATGTAGAAAAAGATATTGAATATTTTTTTCAATAGCCAATTGGGTTCCTTCCGTAAGAATTTATAATATGATTATAGAATGATAGGCTACACATGTGTATAAAGTTGAAGTAGAGATGTAACCAGAAAATAATAATGGAAATAACAATTTATTAATAAAAAAAGAGAACAGAGTTACACAATTATGGAAGAATATTTTGGTCAACTTTTTCTGTGCCAAATTTCACAACCCGGCAAGCTGTGGATTTTTAAGCAAAGATAGAAACTTAATATTTCTTTATTACTCAAAATTGTAAACTTCGTTTTTAAGTCGAGAGAGTTAACTCACTCACTTAGTCGGTTAAAAAGTAATCGCTAGGTTATACATCGAGGACTTACAGACAGACAACGTCATCTCCAAACGTTCATTTTTTAAATTTGTGATTGTTGTTTTACGTATTTGTCGAACAACGGTATGTCAATCTTTTCTAGTTTTTTTTTTAAATCGTCTGTAAAGTGAACGTTAATTATATAAAATTGCCTATGTTTAATATAAAAAAGACTGTATAAACTATTAGCGTTCTTGTCACAAGAAAAATCAAATTATCAATCAACAACAAATTGTAACATTCGAAAATAAGGTTTTGAATAAACATCTCCTTTATTGAGTTCCAACAAAATATAATAAAAACTTTTTTGGCTCTCCTGTAAAGTTGCAGTTTTGTAGATAGCGTTGTTTGACTTTAAGACCTCGATATATTAAATGCAAATATACTACCTAATACTAACATTTGAATAATGATATACTGTGCAGGTTTGATGACAAAAAAAATACTGTAAAGATGCAATCTATAATGATCTTAATGTCGAACATACAAAAAAGTTTCAAATTAAAAACGCAAATAATGTTTAATATTGAAAAAAAAACTGAGCCATATGATTATTTATTGTTTTGTAACTTGAATAATTTGTATTTCATTAGAAGAATAATAATAGAATGAACTATGAATGTGAAATAAGAACAGTAGGATCGCCACACTTAGAAAACATTCAACAGAAATGAAAAAAATAGTATAACCGATGATATAGGTATATGGTAATAAATATATTATTTAAATTATGTTTCACCACAGAGATATGTATTATCTAAAGAGATTTACGAGTAATACACGTAGATTCCTCAAGGTCGCCAGAACTTACATATAAACCCATAATTAATATCTTAATACGGTTGTTGTGTTATTCATTTAAGTAGTAATGTATGTACTGTGTGTGTGTGTGTATGTATGTATATGTTTGGGGATGTATGGATGCTCTGTAACTTTTTCAATATAATGGATAAATATAATGATATAATAAAATGTGTATAAAAATAATAATGTCGCCCTCGTTAGGCTAGTAGATAGCGTGCACGCCTAGCAAGCGGAGTACGCGGGTTCAAGGCCCGTGCTGGTCGAAATGAATAAAACAAAAATTCAAATGTTTACTTATATATATAGCCAGAACATGAACCCGAAATGGTTGAGCTAATAGCTGACAGTTATTACTCGTTAAGAAATTGTCAAAAACAATCTTCACATTGTGAAGATCCATATGCTTCGTTTCGGAGTGGATATGGTTAAAATAAGAAAAAAAATATAGTAGTTAAATCTGGATGTGCCATGATTTGCTTGAAATGTGTCAATATTAATGACTGCGTCATATTTTGTTTATGCAACGAAGACGAATTATTATCAAATTATATCATATAAGAGTTTGGCTGAATACAAATAATTTTACAAGTATGCTGTCAATATTTTTAAAACAATGAAATCTAATTTTCAAAAAAAAACAACAATATTTATGAGAGTTTTTTCAACGCATAAAACGTTCTTAGCAAAAAGAATGTTAACAAAGCAACGTTTTACTTTTTTCGTAACAAAATTCATTTCGCAAAGCTAAAACTATATTCATCAATTTTGTGTCCAAGCGGCAAAATCCCAGGAGTGATCTTAGTGTTTTACAAATAACATTCATCTTCCATGCTCTGGCCTCTGAGCCCTCGTTCTCTCTCTTGCTCTCTACGCTCACAATTCCCAAAGCACCACCGTCTCTTTTCTTCCTCCATCTCACTTCACCGCTCAAAGAGCCTTCTCACTGCATCAATACAGAGTATAGACACACGAGATTACATACTCTGTAATACAATGGCTAAAGTGCTTACTTTTTATTGATGTCAATACTGAGAGTAGGCAGTTCGGGGTTGAGTACTTTCTACAGTAAAGGAAATTGTGGGTTCGGTTTAAGTACCGAACGAGAGAACGTTACAAGTAGTTTTGTTCAAAGCAGGCTCGGCTCGAATAGGAAAAATTAAAATACTATGCACGTATGGAAAAAATATCGTCTATAGTAATACACATACACGAGAATAAATTATTGACAAAGGCATTCTACATCTAAACAATACAATAGTGCGCCTTAAATTAAAATTAAAATTACACTTCTAATGTACTTAAAATACCTTTACATTACTCGAAAACGAAACAAACTTGAAGAGCTTCGATGAATTAACCACTCCAGGAGTGAGCTTTTAATTACGGTTGCAGTTGGGTGAAAGTATTTTCATTAATTTAGTTTGAAATTTAGAATTTTATTAAATATATGCAATACTGTTGCTCTATAATGTTCACTTGATGCATAAATAATAAAAAAGACTGTTTTATTGCTTGGTGTATGACGTACATGCATGTCTATACTTCTTCAAAGCGAATTTTGAGCGGGTTCATATGCGCGTTTATACCCAGGACAGGTTAACATTTATTGGTAAATAATAGACAAGTTTTATTAAACATTTATATATATCGTCTTCCATTGATTTAATAGACGAATAAATCAAAACTAACATATTTCAAATCAGGTAATCATTTTGGAAAATACAAATATTTTGCGTAGATTTATACCTACATTATACTCGTATGTACACGTGCTATAAATCTGTACCTGGGAGGTAAACTACACTATGTCAATATTCGGCAAAATTGAGATATCAACATAGTGCAGTATATCTTGCGTCGATCTTTCCAGTGATATACACAATCACAAATTGTTGTAACCCAACTAGAAAAGAATATTACAGAATGTTATATATCGTCGGTTTAATGGCCAAAGACGTTTAGTCAAAAAAGACTGTTTTGAGAAAAGTTATTTTTAAAGTTAAGTCTCTAACATACATTTAACGATAATATGTTAGAGCAACTGGGACTGTAAGTATTGTTGACGTGTTTTTCTAGAATTAAAACATACATAAAACACTTAATCTGATCACCCAAATAATCCTTAGTCGGTTTAATGTGTTTTGTCAATTATAAAATGTTCAATATCGACTTTATGAAATAGGCATTTTATTATTACAGAAAAAAAAACTAGGCTTATGATTAGTTGTATTACGAGGTAATAGAGCGTGCGAAAATCTGCTAAATAGCATTATCAGGACAAAACAGTCATTTTTGACATAACGCCTTTTGCAGTATACTGGATGACATTATCCGAGGGAAGCAACACCAAAACGACTTTTATTTAACAGCCATAATGAAACAGTGCCATTTTTGACGTAGTTTTGTTTTCCTCCCAGGTACAGATATTATGTTATGCTAGAAGCATAAATACTTTTCGTAGTACAATTGCGTTAAAATATTTCATATTCAATCGTCACAATTCACAATTCAGAATTCAGTTTTCTTAGAGAGGTTTGGACTTGGAATAGAATTTTTAACACAAAGAAGCGAGCTCCGGGGCAATCTCGTTATGCTTTGAGATGTCGCTTCCCATGGTTAGATTAAATTAAATTTTACTTTTATTTTGAATACTGCACTAGAAGAAATCATAATTTAAAAAATAACCCAGTGATAACTTATATTACTAAAATGAACAGCAAATAAGTTATAATATATGTTTATTTATTGGGTAGTTTATGTAAAATAGTTGACTTGTGTTTATAAAATTCAATATAAGCAAAAATTAAAATGAACTTGTATAAAATGCATACTAATTGAATTACTGAATGCTACAAATATCAACATACACAAAACGAAAACATATTAATAGAAATAAATTGATAGATCATTAAGCTATGATATTAATTCAAGTACAACAATATTAGAGTTGTTTTGAAAGGAACCAAATGAAATAATATAATATACTTCACATATATTACAAAATATCAAAGCATAATACTTGGAACATACCCAACCAATCACAAACGTTACGGAAATATAAACAAGTGGTTGGGGTTTTCAGGTATTTTGCTGCCCTCGGGAGGTCCAACTTCAAAGACAGTTTTTGCATTCGAGGTAGACTGACGTGGCGCTGTTTGCTTCGAAATACACTATGCCGCCGGTGAAAATCAAACATATTCATACGGCGGAAAGACAATAAAATACGTACATATGCGGCATATCAATTTTTCGCTAGACTTGCCATTTGTTTATTCACTCTGATAAAAAGAAGAATCGACATCTTGATATCGGGTAAATAAATTTTAGATTCGAGTACGCCATTAATAAGAATTTAATCAAGGTTTATAATGGCATTATTTTTGCTACACGCACTAAAATAATTAATTTTTGCGTATGATATAGCACTAGATATGTAACATAATTCTTAATTTAATTAAATTTAATGTCATAAACGTAAATAATTTTAAAAAAACTTCCCAAGGAAGATGGATTAACAACAGTCGTTTTCTGGGTTGATAAGTGATAGTTTTTTCTCAAATATTTGAAAATTAGTGGGTTATAGATTGAATGGGTTGTGCATATATATATTGATACTTCAGTTTCAAAGTGTAACAATTAAAAAAAACAGTTTTGTGTTAGGTTAAAAGTTGAAAAAAATGCTTACCCAGGTATCGAAATATACATGTCAAATATGAAATTCGCATATAACCAATAAATATACATATAAAGATCGATATACCTCTAAGAGTTTTATGATTTTTTGTCGATGATGACAGGAATTAGAATTTTTTGTCATTATTATTAAATAAAACTACATGGGCTTGCTTGTCTACGAGTAATTCCTTTTAAACAGACACTTTTTCCTAATCGTTATTTGTTTAAATATTCAATCGAATAAGGAAATTAATCTACTTATATAACATTTAACTAACAGTTTGCGATTGCTACTAGTAAATTAATTACGACTTGACAAATCGTTTTTGAATATAAAAAAATATTTAAATGTAATTACTTTAAACCTAGCCTTTTTAGTGGATTTCTTAAATAATTTCACGTAAAAGAATTGTTTTAGTGTCGATGTTTCGAACGAAATAAAATATTGTTGGTTAGCAAGGGGTTTAGATATTAACGTGTAATTATTATAAATAGGGTCACATAATAATGGTAATTTGAGGACAAAGCAAAATAAATGTCAATTCTAGTATGTATTGAGTGTAGTATTTTAAATAAATACTTTACAAAACCAGTATGCGAACGAACTAATTCATGTTAAAGGTAACGTATACGTTGGAATATAATGAATAGTAAACATTCAAGTGATTCGTGTTTGATGTCCGTATACAGACGATAATAAAATATAATACTCATAGCCTAACAAATCAGCCGAAAAGCTTTGTTGAAAGTTGTTCTGGTTGATTATTGATGTATACAGCATGTTTTAAAGATTAACACCACTCCACTATGCGTCAGTACAATCAAATTATATCGTTTTGCATCAATTCTGTATGTTGCCGTGACGAGTTTTGACAACTCGTGTATATTTGAACAGGTGCGTAATTCGTGCATTGCTAAATGGTATCTAGACCTCTTTGGGAACACCAAACTTCGCTTAATACCACATCATAACTGTATCACATCAAATTCCACATGCAGGTATAAATATAAATTAATTATAATGGAAGTAGCTGTAACAAATTACTTTGAACTTGCGACACCAAAGGAATTCAAAATGCGAGAAAATATTTACGAGTATACAATATTTAATACTAGTCACTTACAGTGATTCAGTTAACAATCGACCGATCGTAAACCCGAAGTCTATGTGTTCGATCAATACAAACGATTTAATTCAATAATTGACAACTGTAACTTAGTAGTACAATGATGCCGGTGAAATGGCGCTACGATTTATTCTGGTCCATAGCCTCGATGACTCTTTCTCAGGTCATGTATAATACATAGAACAATTGCATCTGTCATGACGTTATTTGCCTATTTCTTCGTTCCACGTACTAAGTACAATTGGAGCCCACTGAAGATTTTTTAAATATTTTTTCAGAAATTCTCTATATATCAATCACTCCACGAGTCTCAAGCGATTCAGATAAGTTAAGAATAAGACGATAAGACCTAAAAAAGAGCTTAGATGTTAAGTTTATAGGCTGAAATTTTTATGGACATGACCATTTTTTTAAAACGAGCGAGGTTTATTATTCAGAAATAAAAATATACACAGCGAAATTCTATAATTTACACAATATATAATTATTGTAAGACCAGTATACAAGATATATTGATTTTATTGTGTTAAAAATAACTGCGAAATCTTGGGTAAGAAACTAATTTCTACAAGAAGACAAACAGTCCAATTTTCCTTCATGTATAAGGGTGAAAACGAACACACATATTCAATGCCGAATCAGTACATAATAATTGTATATGATACATTATATGAAGACACGTATCAAGTTTCAATAAGATTACGAATTAAATTAATTCCATGTACATAAGAGTATGTCATGATATTCTATCTATTTAGTATGTAGGCTATACCACAATGGAATCTGTCATTATTTTAGTTACATAAAGATAGTTTCCATGGATAATATGAGTATCATACGGGTATTATCTTGAAAATGGATTGCATATACGAAATTTGTATTGAAGAATTCCGAAATTCGTTCTCATAAATATTATTTCAAATTCCGAAAATTTCATATCGAATACGAAATATATTTTTTTTCCATATCAAAAAAGTTCATTCAATTGTAAAGATAAATTTTTTGGAGAAAATCGAACGATATTCTTCAAATGTACGTGAATAAGAACTTTGGATAAGAATTGAAAGTTATTATATTATGAACCAGAACTAAGTGGAATAGTTTAAGTGACCCCTAGACAATCAAATTATACTCAATATATTGCTCAATAATTGATAGTGTACAATAATATTGACCGGATGCAGAGCGCATTGAAAGAATGCACAATATATTGGGGTAAATCAACCTGGTTTGATATTTATTGTGCAACCTGGCAAATATCGAGTCGCCGTGGGAGACATTGCGCCATGTCGATTCAGTTCTGTCTGCGCAGCCGTGCAGTGAACTTGCTTCATCACTATTCTACATGTTGACTGCAGAGTGGTCAGTAATAGACTACTTACCGTGCAATTATATTGCAACGTGTAGGTGATCCTAGCAATATATTGTGCACTAGGTTATGCAATGTTATTGATCGTCTAAGGGCACCTTCAGTCAAAATTTTGATAGATTTAACCAGCTAAAAAACTGTGTTAGAAAAGCATTGATCGATATCCCGTCTGATATTAATATTCAAGATTTTCAAGACAAAACGTTGTTGAACAACTTTTTTTGCACTTCTAGTGTTGTTTACTGTTGACGCCTTTTTCGAGAGAATGAAAATCTTTTTTCAGATGTGGTTCAGTTTTTTATGCTTGAGAAGTTCTCACTAAAGTTGAAGCACAATTTATAAGATCGAATAAGCCAAAGACGAATAAAATATCTGGAATTCTTCAGTTTTTATACAACGGTGGAAATGGTGAAATTTTAAAAATCTTTAAGTAGGCGAACGAAAAATATAGTAACCAAAGTTATTGAAAGCTTTGCACAAAAAATGATAATCCACACAAATATGGAAGCTTTTGTAACCGATCAGTCAGAATCTGACGATCTAGAACAGTGGTGGCGAACCTATTATCCGAAATTTAATATTATTTTGGAATTCAAAATTTATTTTCTGTACTAATCGATTTTTTGTACAATGATTCATTTTTATATTCGTTTAATAATTATGAATTTATTATTTTTAATAAGATGTTTTTTATCATTAGTGTAAACCAAAAAATAATTTTAATATTTTCAAAATTCGAATAAATTTCGAAAATATTTATATTTCAATTTTTAATATTTCGTCCAAATTTGCAATCCCTAATCTTGAATTTGACCATTCATAACGGAGTGCGTAATATTAAAAAAATTTACGCACGCAGTATATTAAAATGTAAAACTTGAAAGGCGATTTATAAAAAGGAAATGCCTAATGGTGACAGTATTAATCACTGTCTTAAAAGAAATAAAGCAAAAGAGCGACTAATATTTCTCGATTAACCTGTAAATCTAAGCGTCCGGGCTGTAAAATTTGATATTTGTAAATGTCCCATTGTTACGATGATATTTTAAAGTAAAATATTACTCCATTAATCAAAACTAATGGGCAGTCAAAAAATAAAAATGAAAAATCGCGTAACAAACATTAAGTGCGAAATAAAAAAATAAAAGCGATTTTCACGTAACCGTTTTTACTTAAGGATATGAAGTAAACGTTGAGTCAATTTTGATCGAAGATTTTTTATATATCAGCTATTTCTAATATTACCGCATATTACGAGTATATACGTTATATATAATTATACTTTACTATTCATTAATTTACGTATACGATGAATTTTGAATTATACTTCTACACTTCTATAGACAAACATTTAAAATCTAGAATATTAAAATTAGTGTATAGAATATTTAATACAATTTCCTTGAACACTCAATAAGTGATACTTTTACATAAATTAATCAATTCTTTCAGTAAACCATTTCTCAGTCCAACAAGGTATATAATCCCTCAGGTCGCAGCATATATTCTATTCTAATTTGATACTCAGAATATAGATTTTCACAATTTTAAGACTGTCTTGACATACTCGTACATGTTTTACGAGTAGTTGTTAATTATGGGCTCAATCCATTAAGTCTATGTCCAAAATACACTGGAAAGAGTATGTGAAATATTTGCCTACAAGATTCATAAACCGATGCTTTCCCGTGGCTTAATGGGATAAACTGCCTACTCAACTATCAATGTTCACTAAGTAAAAAAAGTAGTTATTGGATCTAGATTTCATTATCATTATATAATATATAGTATTTTCGCAGTGTATATATATATGGCTGGAATAAAATTTTGGTGTATTAAGAAATATAACAAAATAAACAGTACTTAAAAAACAGTTTTTACGTATATTTAATCTAATTTTGTTAAATTAGTGAAAAAATACTAGTGTTGACGAAACGAGAAACGTATTTACATAAATTTGGATTACACTTATTATGAATAATTTTAAGTACTTAATAAACAAAATTTTGTCGGTATTATAATATATACGAGTTCCAAATTTATTAATAAATAAAAATAATATCTAAGAACTTAAATACAGGTTAAATTCCGTTATAAAAGATATTGAAGTACCGATGACGTCAATTGATTTGGGACATAACAATACATACATAATTAATAAAATAAAATAAATTATTTGAGAAGAACAAAAGACAATTTCTTACAATGATCTCTTTGGTCAACAACTGCCCCAATGCTTTTAATACGAGTATATACATTACGTACCTCTAATTATCAACCTGTGACTGTAATAATATTAGTAACTTTACGGACTACCCCTGAGTACTAGGGTAAATTTACTCAACCCGATTCTGATAAGACTCTACGTTATGTTTTATTACGGGTTTCCTTTCCATGCTTCAGGCAGAAAATATTATCGAAAGTATTATTTGCTCAAGACAAATTTACGAGAAGAACTAAGAAATACTCCTATTACTGCCGGATGCGTGCGTACATTAAATGAAAGCTTAACACTCAAGTCTAATGCAGAAATAATAAACATTTAATTATTATATTTTTCAGGGAAATATGACGAAACGAATTTTTTCAATACAATGTTGCAAGGAAAATAAACTTAAATGTGAACATTGAGAAGAAAAAGTAGTTGAGAAAGTCAACAAAAACATAATCAAAAACAAATATTATATAGGTAAGCAATTCAACATATGAAATTGTTAAGTAATTGGAAGTCCAATCTTCAAACATAAAGAGATGGCCATTTGAGCTCGCAAGCAGAATACAAAGAGGAAACGGCACGTTCTTTGAGTTCAAAAGGTCTATTCAGGTGTCTGAAATCATGCCGAAGAAAACTATTATAAATTCCAGGTTCATAATCTGATTGGGAAACTTACACTTCAAGATGAATGTGAAGCTTGGAATCTGACGAAGAAGTAAGAAAAGACGTTGCAGATATTCGAGAATAAGATACTCATTTAGTGTTCTGAAAGCAAGGATACTCAGATGGGCCAGACATGTTAGAACTCTTAAGAAGGTATTTGAAGTAACAGCAGTAGGCACTCGGCTTCCAGGTTGCCTCAGTAAGATAAGTGGATAACGTCACGAGAGATCAAAATATTTAGCGTGAATAACTGGAGCGAAAAAGCTAGAGAAAGAAACCTGGATGGAGCTTGTGCAGTCGGCCAGTGACCTGAATGACTCGTAGCGCCACATAATAATAAAATGATCGATTAAACGTGTAAAGGTACCAAAGAGAAATCATAGAAGTCATGGGCGAAAAAAAATACAACAATGATTTACGTTTATTGTGAATACTTTGTGATTCATGAATTTTGCACCAATATTTTTGACATCTATATCTTAAGTAATATTTGTCGTTATAAAATAATAAAAAAAAAACCAATTTATTGGTCATCGTGCATTTCAAATTTGTGTTAATGTGACATGGACTAAAAAATGTGTTATGTGCCTCCTGTAAAATTTGTTCTGTGAGTAGCACTATGTAATTTATTCATTTATGTTCCAAACGGTATATTACATTTACAATCTCG
>JAPMAE010005948.1:0-12779 GCA_036584705.1 Rhyacophila sp. 25_7
GTTGAAACTTGTCATACGAACTAATGACACGTGCACCCAGGCGGGAAACATAAATATTTGCTGATTAGAACGCCATCTCTGAGTCAGACCGAGAACTTTTCACCTTACCCTCATATAGTTTTGTAAAATGCCAAAAACCACCTTTTATAAATACAGTGGATATTGTTTAATATGAGAGTACTGAACATAAAAAAATTGTTTAGTCTAGTGGTGAAATGAATCAAATGATGGAGACAGAATTTGTACAAACAATATATACAACAAAAGTTCTCTTCAAAAACTATATTAACTATTTTTACAAAAAGGCCAAACATTAACTTTTTATGCTTTCTTCGTTATCGTGTGTGTGTGTTTTTTTTATTTGACTATATGGCCAATTCAATGTGTTTTTAACATTATATTTTAACTCTGTTATTGGGGAGATAAAAAACATTGAGTTTTTTTTTTTTTTTTACATAAAGTACTATTTCTGTTCCCTAGGTTTCATACTAACTGTGTCCACTGTATTTGCTGGTAACATCACACACAAATCCTAATGGTATAATCTTTATTATTTCATATTGAAAAGTAAATGCAATTAAATTATACTATGAAATTTAGCCCAAATCTAATCATCCATAATCTATTTTGTGATTAAATATTTTTTATTTATGAATTATTTGAATCACCCATCGCTGAGGCCCTGCGTGAAACATCTTTCGTTGCCATCTGTTTCAATTCCTAGGTATTAGTAGTAATAATTTAATTTCTATATTTTTGTTATTTATTTGCCAACAGTAAGAACATATGAATGTTTATGTACCATGTTTTAAATATATTGATTCTGCATCATTATCCCAGTTTTAACTGTTCACATACAATATATACTTATATATTTATATACACACGCAATATGCCCTTTTCAACTAATAATTTTGTATCTGTTATTTATTAAAAGTCATCATAATGGTTGAAATGGTCATGAAAGGCATATGTGAGAACTTATCAAAACATATTTTTATTTTTTCTGATTTCAATCACTATCTTCTAATTTTTTTTTTTTTTTAATTTCTCAACTACATTTTCAGTTTTTTTGTTTTTGTTTATTAAACTTATATGCCCCAAAGTGGGGCATATTCAAAGTGTTAAAAACTACATTGACAGATTTTTTTATTATCAGTGGTTGTCAATTATTTATTGGCTTCAAAATATTAGGTTGTGAATTCACACTGTAAGCTGGACAAGATAATATTCTGATATGTTTTTTTTTTTAAATACCCATGCTAATATTTTGCAGATATCTGCAGAAAATAGTGTGACCAATTGCCCTAGCATATAAGTGAGTTATTGTGTGTGTGTATATATACATAAATAAATATGTAATGTTATTGTTTCACTCAGTAGATTTGCCAATTTTATTTTAATTAACAAAATATATTTAGTCTTCCAAGTAGTGTTTTTTGGTACAAGGAAGTATTATATATCTGAGGAGTATTATAGTTTGCTAAAATAATTCTGTGTTTGTCCACTTTATTGAAACAAGTATTCTTTTTTGATATGCCTTTAGTTATCAATAGATGAAGTATCTTATTTTTCATTGCTGTTATAAATTGTGATATAAACTAAATCAGTAGGATTTGGTCATTATAATGCTGAGAATGTATTAATTTTTATACTATTTACTGTATGCCAGGCTTTGCAATAATTTCCTCTTCTTCTGTAAAAATTCTAACATTTATCCGTAATTATATCTATTGTGATTGTATTAACTTATTGATTTAACACTTTACAGTCTGGGGAAAGTTGCGGAAATGTACTTCTTTGAAAAAATGTAACTCTTAAAATAATTAATGGAAGAAAACATATATTAAATTTTTTTAACCTCAAAGCATACTCGGTGTATATTGGCTTCTAATTTATTTTTAATATATTTTTTTACATTTCTAAGTGGTTTTATTCTAAAAATTATAATTTAATGGCTGGATTTTGAATAAAGTGGAAAAAAACAATAATCCAACATTTAATTAAATGTACGGACACATTATTGTATATTTAAAAATCAGGCTGAGTAAAATATTTAGTTAGTGCAATACACAATAGAATTGAAAATATAACAAATATTATTAGATAATTTAAAAAAACTTAAATTACCTCCTGCTATTGAAAAAAGTCATCGTTTGTTCTTGTATGAGAGCCTGAAGTTTTTTTTATTATTTGTGTGATTGAACAGTATCGCCAAAATATAATTCCATCTTCGAAGCAATTTTTTTGTTTTATTTGTATGATTGGCCCAAACAGTATAATATTTTCATACATTATTGCTTGATTGAATCTAGTTTGTCATTAAAAAAAATGTATGAAAAAATATGCAATTCTAATGAATCGAATTTGTCCATAAGAATATTTCTATTAATTATGACAGTTAATTAACAAACTTTATGATCATACCCCTTTGAGACAAAATTGTTGCCAAATATTCTAATTCAATAGTAGTTTTGTCAAAATATTTTCAGACGCATATATTTCAACATGTAAACTACCATCTCTAGTCAAAAAATTATAAGGAATTATAAGATGCTTGTTTCTACTTTTGTAAATTAAGTTCCTTATAAAAAAACATGCGAAAACTCATGGATGACTGTAAAGTGTTAACTTGAAGATTAATAAAGAGATGGAATTTTTCTTATCTATGATTGTAATGAATTAAATTGTTCTTGTTTTTACAACTTATAGAAAGATGAAAAAACTGTATAAACATTATTATTATTAAGGTACCATGGATTATTTAAGGGTATACTTAAACTGTTAGCATAAAATAGTTATAACTCATTTAAATTTTTAAATGTTATTTTAAATATTGTATCTTCATTTTCTGGCTCCAATCAGTAAATTTTTTTCCCCCATGTAATTATCTGTTATACTTAACAAAGACTCGTTGATTTTGTTTGTGCAAATATTTTATTTCTTTTAAGTATCGGTAATTATTTTAAGTATACGTAGGCAGTTCATTATTGTATCCAAAAATGGCGGAAATCTATATGAATTTGAAAAGTTCTTCGTTTTTTGAAGATAGTAATTTAAGTATAATTTAATCTGTGTGGAAATATTGCTGCTCGTATTATCGACATTACATGGACTCAATGTGTTATTTTTCCAGATTTTTATTCTGGACATGATGAAAACAGACCACAATATTGTTATCTTTTCCCTGTAACTTGTAATGGATTAAATACAAACATAAAGAATTTCATTGTTTTATTTATTAAACGGTGTCCTCCTTTACAATCCTACAATTTGGTTACCTGGTTTTATTGAATGATTCAAGATTATGATCGTGGGCGAAAATTTGTTTCTCTTAATATATGTTGACGGCTTATTACAATATTAATTTCCTTGGATTTTTTCATGTGCGAATGAATGTTAGAATTCATTTGAAAGTGTCATGCTCTTCAGAAAGGTACCAATCAGCTGATATAATTCAAGTCAACTGACATAACGACACCTATATAAAGAAAGCATTATATGTAATTACAAAACTAACTTTACAGGAGAATGGTTTAAGTTCAAAGAGACAAAGCTTGATGTACGAGTAAGTCAAACTAAAATAATATGCTATGCTTCCAAATCGCACTTTGGAAATTTTAAATTCTGCAAATGGCATAAAATTTAATGATACAAAAAAAAGTGAAAAATGTCATTTTGAAGTCAATACTTTATATATACAATACGTAGGAAGTGTTGATAATATAAACCTACCATATCCGGAAAATTGTGACGTCTTACAAATATACTCGATACAAATGTGTATCAGTAACAATATTTATTAATTTGAATTTGAAGTACAAAGATTAAAAGTATATGTTCACTCTTGTTTTATAATACAATGGATTTAATTTGAATTTGAACTTTTTCAATATATCGTTAGCCGCACAACAGTCACTCAAATTTCAGCACGCGCTCGGGCCCGTAAAGCGTATACTAGAAGTATTAGCGATGTGCACAGCAATAACTGTAAGTAACCGTTTTATCGGTATTCAATTTCATGTATTATTTGTATATATGAAGATATAATAAATAAATTAGTAATAAAAATAAATAATTGCAAAAGACATATATGCAACAAAAAATTCAACATCATACATGCTTAATTTTAATTACCAACGTACGTGCGCACATGAATTTATTGTGATAATAATTACTCGTGTATCATGTTCATACGTATTTATATAAAAATTTTCAATTCAACATTTTTTTAATAGATAAAAATGTTCCACAAGCAGCGTTATTATGTTTTATGTAGATAATACTTAAGAATTTTAAAATTAATTTATCCATTGGAGAATAGTTCATATAGATATTTGAAACATCACCATATTTTATAAATATTTGCACTGTAATTCAATATTAGTTTGAAAATAGATAAATAACAAATTGTGCGGAATGTGTAGACATTGGCACCGTCAGAATCCATAGCGAAAGGAGATAAAAATACAGTTTTCTTTATTGTTAGCCAAAAGGAAAGCCGACTCTTTAAAAATAAAATACGATTCGATTCTTTTTGCATGTAGACATCAAAGTCACTAAGTAGTGAGCTGTCCCGTCATCCGAATGGAATCACGCTTGTTGTTGACCTTACAAATAATGTTGCTTCTCCGGGAGCAATGAGAATGACTAACATCTACTGTCAATGCCCTTTTACTGGAGCTGCAAGGAGGCCGCAGAATCTTTTAAACAAATCTAACGATCCAAGTGAATCCATTTTAAACTCAACCCTTCTTCTTTTTTTATTTCCTTTGGTGTCATAATATTATTATTGCCTTCGCCTTTATGCACGAGTTTTTTTTATCCTTGTTTGCTTCATTGATTGCAAAAAATGTTTTTATAATTAAGTCACATATTAAAAAAAAAAGTTCTTCAAACGTAAAATGTATTTTTACGTTTTGTTTCATATATAGATTTTATTATAAAATAAGATATATATTCAGTGCTTGAGTAAATACGTATATGTTTAATCAAAACGAATTAATTGGTAGATACTTTTGGGTATTAAGTAAAAATATTGTAACATATTGTGTTTTGTAAATTGAGTATTCAATATCAGGTATATATTTGTTGTTTGATGTCAACACTAGTGACCGGTTTTTGTGAGTGCACATAAGGCGCGCGCAATTTGATCAGTTTCAAGTTAGAAAGCTATCGTTGTGCACGTCGACGCCGATTTCCGGCCGGTGTGGGCCTTAAACACCTCGGTATCAAATACTTTTTGCAGGGAATATATAAGCAACCGAATATTACAACTCAGTTAAAAACTAGCTTCGATTTAATTATGTGATGCTTTCAGAGTGTTTTGAGTTAAAGCGACTTTGAAAAGTTCGAACGCGACTAAAATACAAGACTTGCAATAATTCCGTTGGTGTTCATTCGAACTAATTTAAACTTGTGCGAGCCGACTTACAGAAAATATTCATATGTTGTGTAAACAAACACTCGAGGTGTCTTGAATAACATATTTTTTTTACTTTGATACAATAAAGTGATATAGTTCGTAAGCGTTCGTTTGTAATAAACGATCGCTGTTTTTTGTGCCAATCACTTGGGTCTTCGAAGATCGTATATCCTCCTATCAAGATGGATATCTTACCGAGTGGAAACATCTTCAGGGAGCTTCAAGATGTGCACGATACCGGTTACTTCTCATCGACCACGTCACTCGAGGATCATTGGCAGCAGGTAAAGAAACACTTAACATTTATAACTTGTCTATTTACTTAGTTATTTTATTTTTATGTAATGTTGATTTATGCCTGATCAGATATGAGGCGATAAGAGGAACTGATAATTTGTGTTTCGGCGTTTACTATATTAACAATCCACAGTCAATTTAAGTTGACTCACACAGTCCCATAATACTTTTGAATTTAAATTCTTACTTTTTAGAGGTAGTAAAATTATTAATAACTAACTGGGTAGACAAAAAACAGAAAGGTAACACACGAGAGCACAACGTTTGCAATGTTATATTTCTGTTTATTCGGAAAAAAATATTATTCTTATGCAAACAATATTTTCTATTATTTTTGTCCATCCATAATTCATTTTTAATTTCAATAAATTTTACCAAGCCACTCAAAATAGCTTTTTTAAAATATGATCACATATTTAGAAATGTAGAAAATAACTCTTTTAGAATAGTTAATTTTTTGCATATTATCGTTGTACTAATTTATAAAACCATGAGACGGTGTTCCGTTTGAATTCCTATTCACTTCGTGGTTTAACTACAAAGAAAATCGTTATGATTTAAGAAATGCTAAAATTTTGACATTTTTTACGAGTAAACTTATTTGTAAATAATGCGTTCGTGTAATTTCTCAGCTTGGATCCCAATTGGTTTCCAATTCTAAAATAAAAACTACATTGCGTTATTTGTTTCAAAAGATTTTACTGGCAATACTTGTATATTTTTGCTTTTTTTATGTTTAGAATTTACATACCGAGTATTATTAGTTTAATGTTGTTCATTTTAAAGAAAAAGATAAACTTCTCGCATATCTTCAACATTTAAAAATATTTCGTCTTCAATAGTAAAACTGAAATTCTCTGTTATAATTTCGCCCGTTTATTATAAATTTTATTGTTTGTTTGTAATCATTGATATACAATATATTAGTAGCGTCGATAATCTGTTATCTCTTTAATAGTCATTATTATCTCACACAATAAACATCACGCATCAGGCGATTATTATTTCGACGGTTTATTAAATTAGTCAGCATATTAAAAAGTATTCAATTGGTTTCCAATCCATATACTCAATGTAACAGATGAATGAATAACAGCTGATTACAAATTGGTCAAATAGTGAGTCAAACGGAATTATTCTCCCCTCCAAATAAGCCAGAGCTACGCCAGCCAGCGTGAATATCGACCGCTCTCGTTTAAAACCGCGCCGCATTTTAAACAATTATTTTCTTCTGCCTCGTTTCACTAACTCACGAAAAACTAGATTTATTTTGTGGAAATATACACTAAAATAAACGTTTAGCCTCTATCGTAAAAACATAGAAACCGATACACACATATCAACTTATAAATTTTTAAATCTGATAAGATGTGTCCATTTAAAACACCCTTTTCCCACTAGTTAGGTGACTGGCCTACGATTCGACTATCCTGGTGACACTCGGAAGGTGGACGAAATGCACTATTCCGATTTGTCATATATAATGTCAATGCTGTGCGCCTATATGTGTATTTTTTACATTCTTTTAGTTTTAAGAAGGCTATATTTAAAAAAATGTCTTCTCATGTCTATAATGACTGCTTTCATCTACTTAAGACATCTGTCTGAATAATTAGGACATTGTATTCTAATTATACTTGTCACCGCATACAATCTAATAAAAATAACGAGATTTTTCAATTTCATCTCTAAAAGTATTTTTTATATCGATATTTATATTGGTCACCTTGAAACTAGTCCCCAACACATAAATGCACTTCAATCAGTATTCTCTCCAATCAGCAGACGTCTTTTTTTCAATAACTTCTTGTATCATAGTAAATAGTAATAAATCGTTGGGCTAAATATGGTCACTTCGTTATCTTCATTGTTTTTGAATTTTTATATATTTATATAGAGCCTCCATTGCAGTCATCTTAGGAATGCTTATATTTTTCATAAATCATGGATTAGATATGTCTAAAAGTTTTAAAATACTATTTTCCAAACATTTCTAGACATAATTAAATCTTTAACAGTTTTGTATGAATTATTTGGCTTCAAGTAAAAAAATCGCTAATTAATTACATAAAGTTGCCTTTATTTAATACCAAAAAACTGTATACGCTGTACAAAAATCAAATTATCAAACAACAAATTATAATATTTGAACATTAATTAGGTTTTAAATAAACATCTCCTTTGTCGAGTTCCAAGAAAATAATAAAAAAAGCTTTTTGGTTTTCCTGAAAAGTTACACTTTGGTAGATGGCGTTGTTTGACTCTAAGCCCTCGATATATGAGTCCGAAATGGCTGAAAGTGATACATAGATCACTGACGTTATTCACACGTTATGTACACGTACGTTATTCGATATACATAAAGAACGCTAACGGGAAAAGAGCTAAATAATATAAAATTCCGCTAAATACACCATTGACTGACACGTTTTAATATGTTTTAATTAATCAAATATTAGTAATATCCATTACAGAAAAAAACTGATCTTGATTATTAAATAATTTACTATAAAAAGCAAATAAAACTGTATTATTATTTAAAAGAATTGTATCGTTTAATAATTTTAGAAGAATATTTACTTATAAATACAGGTTAAATTCTTCCAAGTAACGAAAATTTACATATTGTAGTTATCCAATGAATGATCAATTATTTGAACATATTTTTACAAACTATTTTAACAGGAAATCTAACGATGATTAATCTGTACAGGGCATGGACGCGCATACGCGTCCGCTCAAAATTAAATTTGAAGAAGTATAGACGTATGTGTACGTCAAGCACCAAGCAATGAGATACTCGTATATATTATTTATGCACCAAATAACAATAGTATTGCGTACATTTAATAAAATTAAAATTTTAAAGCCAGATTAATGGAAAAATGTACTTTCATCCAATTGTGCAACCGTATTAAAAAAAAAACTCTGGATTGGTTGTGCTTCAATTCATAATGTGACCGGCAAACTGAATTATTTAAAACGTCATCTTCTGTACATTTTCCATATGAAAGAAATAATTTTAAAATAGTATAATATCAAAGTATTACCCTACCTTCTCCAGGAGTGAGTTTTTTAATCACGGTTGCACAATTTGATGAAAGTTTTATCATTAATCTAGCTTTAAACATTGAATTTTATTAAATGTAAGCAATACTATTGTCGTATAAGGTTTATTTGATGCATAAATAATATATACGAGTATTTTATTTCTTGGTGCTTGACGCACATACATGTCTATACTTCTTCAAAGCGAATTTTGATTAATTAAAAAAAAAACAAAAACGTTACGTAGTTTATGGGCAACACCTTAAGACTGGAGTCGTGAAAATATAAAAAAACGTTTACATCCAGTTGTAATAAAGAAATGTAAGACCTCGTTTAGCGCATAGGATGCTTTCCTAGCAGGGTTGTGGAGTCAGAGTCGGAGTCGGAAAGAATCTACCGATTCCGAAGATTTTTTTAATGAATAAACATTACAGCGTGTGTCAAATGTCAGCGAATGTATATGATTCAGAATTCTGGGACCATATTATGCTGGACAGTTTCTCGGAAGCAGTATTATTTATATCTCCCCTACGTGTCTCTAATGCTTGTTTCTTCTTGTTACGTCTTCAGTCATCGTTTAGCGGTTGCGTTTACGTGTTTTATCGTGAAATAATAATATGACTTCTGTGATGATATTATAGACGTAGCAAATTATGAAATAAAATAATCGGAGTCGGAGAATGGAATAAAGTCGGAGTTGGTAAATTTTGAATCGACTCCATATCCTTGGTTTCTAGACTACAAAGCGTCAAATGAGGTCATTTAATACATATTAACTAAGGAAAGCTACGACGAATTGCCACATTTTTCTTATAATAAGTTTCGAGGAGACGGCGCTATATCGAATCAGCGTTAATCGAGATAGCGCTTAACGAGTCGAGCTTACTGTATCACATGAATTCATTGAAAGTTTGAGAGATTGCTTTAATCATTCCTGCTATATTGTTACATCCTTAACCATCGTATGTAGAAGAGATTTTTAAATTAACAATGAGGAAGTCCACGTGACTTATTTATTATTTTACATTTCTTTTCTCTCGCGTAAAACTTATGACATGAGTGAGTGAATGAAAGTATATGAATTCCCACGCTTTAAATTTACGTTTAGTTACCTTTTACAGGCTCTATGTACCAATATATTATGTAAGTTTGCTATTTTATATTTTATTAATACTTAATAATCTCAAAACTGTTCAATGTATTATTCCATATCCACTCCAAGATCGAGCATATGTGGTCCTCATAGTGTGAAAATATTCTTAACAGTTGTTTTTTTAGTACTATGTAATTATTATTTATTACTTTAACCGTTTTTGGTTCATGTCCTGGCTACAAAATATAAATGATTAAACGCTAAAAACCGCGATCAGCTACAGGACTTCAATGATTTGAACTCGCGAACCTCGTTTGCTAGGAGAACGCGTTATCCACTAGCCCAAGGGTGGCCAACCTATGTCGAAGATTCACCCCCGTGTTCGTGGATAAGTTTACAAAATGTTCTCGTTTAAGTATTTTTTTGCCGTATAACGAAACGTTATGTTATTATAGCAAAATGCCGTATAAAGAGCGGCCGTATAGCGAGGTATGGGTTTATTTATAACTTCAAATACAACAAAACGTGTTGGTATGTAAATTCATGTTTGTATACTTTATTATTTAATTTATTTACGCCCCATACTTCAAAACATATATTTTTTAACACATTAAGAAAGAGAGATGAGAATTTAATTCATGGAACAATAGAACATCTATGTCGAACGTTGTAATTATATGCATATTCACCTACATATAATACATGTACGGCTAGTGGTGGAGTTTTATGGTGAATTAAACAAACAAAAAAAACTGCAGTTGGACCGTGTACATACTAGTAAACCAAAATAATATTCAAATTATGTGCAAGAAATAAAAAAAAAAACATAGAATCGAACAATCGTTCATAATTGTACTTAAACATGTCTTCCGGACACTCAGTTTTAACTGTTTGGTGAATGCATAGGTCACTAACAACAGAAATGAATATTTATTAATTTGTTTTTGTAAATAAGATACGAACCCAAATTGTTGAGCCATCGCTCTGTTTTACTTATTTTTTTTTTATAATTAACAACTATTTCTTGCAAAAAATGTTAACATTATTTTCACGACGCAATGATACATATCGACTTTGTTTACTTAAACGGGCATGACCCTCAGTTTTTTAAAATGTGCTTTTATTTGACAATCACAATTATCACAACTAAGTACACGTTCTGTCAAAAGGAATTAAGCCAAAAATGCCGAATTATTATCGTAATTCAGCTTTAGATTTTGAAAAAAGGACGATCTACTAAGTTTGCGTGGAAAAGAAAAAAGCAATAAACGTCAATGATTTTTCTTTTAACTGTCTTAATTATCAGACCAGGAAAATTAAACACCAATTTATTGGTCATAGTGCACTTCAATTTTGTGTTAATGTGACTTTGACTAAAAATCATTAAAACACGTTTTTTGTGTTTCCCGTAAAAAGTTCTGTGATCCATTATCACCAAAGGCCGTCGATATGCTTCCTTCTGGAGTGGATTAGATTCAAAAACAATGTTAAGCTACTAATAATCTTAAGTATAGAGCTCAATTTTATGGTTGTTAGATTTGACCTGGGCTGCCCCTTGCTAAATTCAGAATAATATTTTTGATGCTTTTGTAATTTAACACAGATAAGCACATTTTCAGCTATTTGTATTAATTACTGTACGACTTGTTACGTATTCAAATATGTAGGTTTCTTTTTGATTCTACTCCACTTCAAGATAATGCACGTGGGACATTCACAGTGTTTTTACGAGTATAGTTCATAATTTTTGTGACCAGTATAAGATTTGAAACCACGATTGTAATCCGGTGCGCTACCTGCCCACTGGTCTACCTAGTAATATTATCGTAATATGTAAAATAGTCTGATTTCATAATTATTTATATAACTGTATAAAGATTTAAACAAATCTCCAATCCCTCCTTTTTAAACAGAACACCGCGAACTAATATTTTGTCAGATTAACCGATTGCCATTCTACCGTTAACTGGCTGCATTAATCGAATATTCATTGACTAACGATCATATGTAAATTTTCATTAGAATTTTAAAGCCCAAAATTAAATAGTTTCAACCGAGTAAAATGAATATCATTCAAAATTGAACAGTGTCAAAAAATCTCTTTTAAACATTGTTTTGCTCTTGTGTTGGATATAATTTTGTGAGTCCATACCTTTTGACAGTAAGTATTGTTTATTTTTAGTATTTATTGTACTCCGCCGGTCCTACAATCGCAGCTGACAATGAAATAGACAAACAAGCGTGTACTCACGCAATTCAATGGTGAAAGTTTTCGACAAAACAATAAAACGACCATTATGTGAGTTTGTTTACCTCTCCCATTTTTTGCCTTTGTTCCTGAATTGCGTCACATATCTTAAAAAACGAACAAAACCAAAAAAAAAAAACAAAAAATGAACAATCATGACTATGGTTGTCTATTTTAGCAAGACGCACGAAGCGGAAGACATTATTTTTTAACAATTTTTTTATTAAAAATGCTAATGCAATAACAATATTTCTTTTTTTTTGACAATAGATTGTTGAATAAATTACACTAAAAATGTAACCGTTTCGGGAGCATATTAACCACGCGATGAAAATAGCAACGGGTGAATCAGGAAATGTACCGGTTTATAATAAATAGTATATTACTTTTAAAATGTTTTTTTTTTATTTATTTCTTCTTTTTTACATGTTACGGACGTCACGAATTACTAGTTCAATACGTTTACAATATGCAGATAAATAAAAAAATAGTAGAAGTAAAAAATAAGAAAAATAAATACAACAGTAGCCAATGCAACAATACTAACACTGGTTGTAAAAGTATACAAACATTATTATATATTAAAAATCGAAAAAGAAATATTTGAGGAAGTCGATCGAGCCTAACAGATTCCATTATTCAAAATTAATTCAAAGAACAGAATCCGC